>JADLZL010006801.1:0-106334 GCA_015844335.1 Chrysopogon serrulatus | reverse complement strand
CTCTCTACTAGTCCGACTAGATTAGAATCAAAGCTCTAGCCCCTTTCTCATAAAAAGGAGCCTCGAGCACCCTTATTGTAACAACACACAATCATACATCAATCCAACGTAAAAGGCCAAGGCCGACCGAGTAGAACTTTTTTACCGACGACGAGGGGCTCGAACCAGATAAACCGAAAGTGTCTCTTGCGTGAACCACCGAAGTTCTAGTATTCGCCGAGATCCGAATCAACCGCCGGGAACCCTGGCAAAGCTATCGATGGTTAAACACCGACACTCTCCTCTGTTAGTGCTTATGCCATTGCCGCTGCACCCGATGCCACCACCCCCCTATGCTGCCGCCCCTCCCCGAAACCCTGAGCCACCGCCTCCCCCCATCACCGCCGCCATCGCCCCCACCCACCTCCCCATCATGCTATTACATTGAGCCAACACAAAATAAAGACAATAAATAGTATTTGCGCTACAAATAGCATATATAATAGAATAGGGTGCTTACATTTTTACCACAATTGGCATAAGAATCCATTCCTAGAGTCTGTCTAGCTAAGACTCGGTGTTTTGAGGAGGAGAAACTCTCAATTTTTCACACTATTCATGTTCTCCATCCCCGCCATTGCCTAATGCCTTGCTGCGGCGCGTTAGGGGCTTCCCTAGGGCTCCATGACCATGATGACCTCCTTCCCCTCCTCGATCTCCTACTTCTGTGATGAGCTCCCGCCACGACTCCCTCACCTTGACTTGGCTTGACCGCCTCTACAGCTGTCAGGGCCTCTAACCGTCTAGCTGTCATCTCTACAACCTGGCCAGTTTGCCTGGCTTAGCGGGCCCCTTCTAAGCCCATTGGAGCTAGATTAGATGAACAGTGAGACACCGGATTTGCAAAACAAAACAAATCAAGTGCTAAGGGGGATAAAAACACTTGAGTGTGATTTAGAATTGCCATTCTTATAAATATCTTGTGGACTAATGGACTAATGCTTTTATGGAGATGTTTAAACTAATTGGATGACCACGCTTATGCTAACGATTACTACTCTAACATAGGGATCCAACTAAGACTAGAGAACTCAAAAGAACTATGAACTGATGTACAAAAGAGCACATAACTTACTTTAAACAAAAATCAGTTACTAGATGTATCTCATATGTAGACTTGGAGAAGCCTAGATCCACCAAAGTACAAGGCGTAGAGGTAGTATCGATAGACCGACACTTCCTCCAAACTCTTTCCTCAGACTCTTCTCTACTTTGTATAAAGACTAGATCCTAACTAGAGGACTAATCTCTCTTGATGACTAACTCTTGAGAGGTTGATGCATTCAAGGGACATGCCTCTCAGTTAATCCTCCCTTAGAGATTATAAATTAGAGTCTTAGGATGGCTCTAGGGAAGAGGTTCTTGGCCTACTAATATAGGCCGGAGCGTGCAACATGAGCACTTGGATTAAACCGACATAAGGTACGGCTGAGATGCGACCTCAAAGACAGTGCGGAAACCGACCTTTGAAGCGGAGTGGATTTGACTTCTAGGTGGGACCAGCTGGCCTCCCCCTATGACCGGTGGGTCTCGCTTGGGTGGGTCATCTTGTGGTGTCTTGTAGAGTCTTCTAGTGCAGTCCTTCATTGCAAATTTGATATCTTTTGATTCCGTGCTTTGAATATAGCAAATGATATGTCTATTTCAATCGTCTCAATGAGCTCTGCAAAATGGCGCACTCTAATTCATCATTCAAGAAAGTTTTCTGCTATGAAAAAATTAGAATCCTATAAAATAAGTGAGAGCATCAAAACTCATGGAACTTGTTATAATCAAACCCTAGTTCTATGTTCGTTGAAGGAATTCAGTGCATTTGTACGGTTTAGAGTTTAGATCCTAAAAAGTTTAGGGCCAACACAATCTTCTATAGAGAAATAAGCAAAACCAAAGTTTTAGATCTTAAAAATGTAAAACTTTATATTTGAAAACTTTTCATTTGAAACTATTTAGGCCCCATATATTCACATTTTAAAATCAGATGAAAATAAAATGGGGAGCACAAATATCCTAAATGTACACAAGTCTCTCATTGCTATAGTGGTTAGAGACAAACACGTGAAGCTTGAGATTGTGAGTTTGAGCTCTGTCGGCCCCTCAAGCATGTGTTTTTTGCACAAAAAATTTGTTCCTTATATTAAATTCTTTTTCCTATTTAGTTCTACTTGAAGAGCTGAATTCATGCCCAGAACACAATGCATGACGAGCTCAACAAGTTCGCCTGCAATCAATTTTGGGAATTGGACTCAAGATCTATAATGTGATAGTCTCTAAGTGGATTTTTTGAAATAACCAAAGTGAACATAGTATTGTGGTGAAAAACAAAATAGGGTTAGTTGCACAAAGTTACCCTCAAGTTGGTTAGTTGCACAAGGTTACATTCGAGTTAAGGGCTTTGATTTTGATGAAATATTTGTAGTAGAGGATTAACTTGAGACTATAAAATATTACTTGTATATGCTTTCTCTCACAACATGAAGTTTTATCAAATGGATGTGAAGAGCTCATTATCTAATGAAAAGATCAATGAGTTACTTTTTTATATAACAATCACCATGATTTGAAGATATCAAAAGACGACCCAACCATGTGTATAAGTGTTGGCATCTCATAGCGTTATTAGAATAACAACACTACAAGATGTATGGTACTGATTAACTTGTCTTTAGCAACTAGCCACTACCTCTTACCTATACTCCTAAGCATTGAACTAGGTTGTCATCCTCAATTATATAGCTAGGAATAATTAATGGTACTAATATTAATCTATCATTTTATGTGACTAGACAGAAATAATAATGATGTATAGATGAAGAATGATTCTGCAAGCGGACAGATAATTATACCATTGTAGCATTTTACCTAGAGTATTACCAGGTTGTTGATTTATATTTATACCACTGGGAAGGTCTAGCTAAACATATAATCTATAGCATTGATGACACTTATATGCAATGAATGAGAGATATAACCAATGTCATGTTCTACTCATAACAGGAATAAGTCACATGATAAAGATAAATATATATGATAAGCATAGATCAGTCATCAATAATAATACTAATTCACTTAGATCAATCTAGTCATGTTAACGTCGTCTAATCAATTAATAGAGAAATAACTCCTAAGTATTCAAGCTACAGTCAAAGCTACTTCATTTAATACAAGTATGTCCAACAATCATGGCTAAGTTATACTACTATAGTTCTCTAACACATTGGAGCAATGTACAGGAGAAGATGAGTACAGGAACCTCCTCTTAACCTGACAATCCCACTCTACCAATCCACTGTACGGGGAAAGGCCTACAAAGGACTCAATGGGTCTGTCACACCCACGATCTACCTCACTACCCGGCACGACTGGGGATACTCGCAGATAAGTAATGCATCTAGGCACCATGCCTACACACAACCTACCACTCACCAACCGATCGAATTGATGAACGCTATATGAACCAGTGTATGAATATAATAGCAAACTAACTATACTATACATATCAAAGTAGACAATGAACAATGCAATCAAGAACATAATAATGAAGAATAATGTTGCTAGTAATGATCGTACAAACATAGATATTACAATAAGAAAGAAAAGCTTAAGAACTATACCGGACTCTTCTCTTCTTGACAACGTCGGGAATCCAAGATCAATGAAGAACTTGACTTCCTCTAATCTAGATCTAACTAGGCTAAACTATAAACTAGAAAGGCTCTGGGTGAACTAGGGCTTCTTGGCTCTGGATGACTTGATCACCAAATGACTTGAATGAATTAGGGTTTCCGTGGGGAGGCCTCGGCTCCACTTATATAGCCCTAAGTGGGATACCGCGACGACCGTTTGATCAAACCGACTTCACGTAGGGCTGAGATTGATCCACAAAGGTGGTGGAGGAACATTACAGAAGGGGGGAGAGGGTTCCCCTCATGGGGGCCGGCCGGCCCCACCTGGAGGTGGCTTCGCCTCTCCTTCGCTCCGGTGTCTTCTGGATCCTTCTAGAGTAGTTTGGCGTATTCCTGAGTTTCGGATAATTCCGTGGTGTAGATTTGTAGTTATGCCCCTTTTTCGGTATTTTCTGGTTCAGTCCCTGGAAATTGATAAATCACCAAAACTCGTGAAAATTGTTAGATAAAACCCTAGCCTTCTAGATATTGATGTATGTTTCATGCCCTTTTGATATATGAAATGTTGACGCTATCCACCGTCAACAATAAGCTTAGGAAGGCTCATGGATTGAAGTAAGCACTAGAGGATCAATGAGTATGGTATGAAAAGTTGAGGGACTTCCTGGCCTCAAAGGTTTCAAGATGGGAAAGGCTAACACAACTCTCTTCACCAAGAGGATTGGAAATGATTTGTTTATGTGCCAAACCTATATGGATGGCATAAGCTTTGGATCAACAAATCAATATATAATTGAAGAGTTTTGAGAAATGATGGGAAATATGGTTATAATTGGAGAACACAGTTCTTCCTTTGTGCTACAAATCAAGAAATTAATATATGGATCATTTGTTATCCAGTTGAAGTATTTGAAGGATATACACAAGAAGTTTGGAATTGAGAATGCTAAACCTATTAGAACACCCATGGCCACTAATGAACACATGGATTTGGATAAAGGTAAGGTAGATCAAAAGCAATATAGGTCAATGATTTGAGGTCTACTCTAATGACAATATGAAAACCAGATATCAAGTTTAGTGTTTTGTGTGTGCAAGATTCCAAGCATCACTAAGAGAGTGTCACTTGGCCAAGATTAGATGGACATGAGATATTTGAAGTTCAACCCCAGTGTTGGCATTTGGTATCCTAAGGGTGCTCAATTTGAGTTGGTTGAATACTTAGTTCTAGAATATGTGGGGTACAAGGTTAATAAGAAAAGAACCTCTCCAGTTATGCTTGGACACAAAACTCGAAGCTCGTTCACTTGCTCAGCTCGTGGCTGGTTTGGCTCAACTCGGCTCGTCAAGATAACGAGACCCAAGTCGAGCCAAGGTTTTAGCTCGTTAGCTATAACAAGCTAACTCAATCTAGTTCACTAGCCGCTCGCTATCTCAACAAGCTTAGCTTCCAGGAAAGGGAGCCTGTATATGTATGCATAAGATAGACCTAATTTGTACTTTATTATTATATGTGTATGCATGATGCTTGCTGCTCCATTTATGATGGATAAATATGAGTTGTATCACTCACTGAAATATATGGTAGTCTTACATTTTATCCCTAACTCGTGAGCCAAATGAGCTAGTAGCTCGAGCTTTTTTTGAGCCGAGCTGAGCTAGTTTTTTAGCTCGATAGGTATATCGAGTGGAGCCGAAGCTAGCTCGTTATCCCGACAAGCCGGACCGAGCTGAGCCGAGCCAGCTCAATATCTTGTCATACTTGCAGTGAACTTGCAATAGCTAGTGAGATCACTAGTATCTTGGTCAAGAAAGAAAACTCAATTGCCTCAATAATGGATGGAATGGGAAATTCTCCATCTAGGGATGATCCCCCATCTATGTCCACACCTGGGAGCAATTCTCCGCACCCCCATGCTAGCTACATTCATCATGGAGGAACTTTCTCCATTCCTGCCCCCACACAAGGATCTCTATCCTTGTTTCGACAAAAATAGAGTAGAGATGATGAACTTAAAAGGTAGGACCGTAGGAGGACTAGGGAAGAAGAGATTGATTGGTTCAAACTTGGTTTTTATAATTCCTTGTCAAAATAAGTCTTGCTTCTTGAGCTAGTCGTGGAGGCAACCTCCTCATTCTTATCAATGGCAACCGAATCGTCCTCTTTCGAGCTGGTGAAGGGGTGGAGGCAGGATTTCTAAATGGTGGTGATAGTGGTTCATCCTACTCCTTTTTGGTGCCACCGGGACGGATCCATCCTCTTCTTCCCCTGCATGACATGGATGGACTCGATCGTCCTCTTCCTTTCTACTGTTCATTCTTCAAGTCATTTCTAGTTCAAGTACGTAATCCCTCCAATCATATTTTAGTAAAGTACATATTCTACTGTTCCTTCTTCAAGTCCTTTTCTAGTTCACTAGCAATTTTTATTTCTCAATCGCAAAAACTACCCAATTTTTTGACAATATATTATTGAACAATTGCAGGATCATGTTGCGATTTTCTTTATTCTCTATATGATTATGAAAGGTTCATGGGATGTAGTTGCGCAATTGAGCTAGGGGAGCGTGTAGAGCCAAGGGAACAAGTGTGAGATCATGGGTTTATGCCATCCCATGCATGGTGAAAGTTTCGCGTGTGAAAAAGGAAAAAAAAATATAGAAAAAGACCAAAAGCAATAATGTTCTTAAAGAAAAAGGACAAAAAGACTTAGTCATAATGTAGAAGATAGTTTTCAGTAGGGGTTGCGGCCCCCTTTTTCCTCAAAAGAAAAAGAAAGAAAAGAAACACACATAATTCCAAACGGCACTACATGCATTTGTCCAAGGTTCAAATGCAACACCCTAGAAGTGAGGTAAGGATCTCTATGCACTCATCACATCACCATTCTTGTGACTTGTATATATGCCATGAGAATCTATGTTATTAGGAAATAGTAATATATAGTCCATTTCATATATGATTAGAAAACTTACATGCATATATACCGATGATATACATAGGAATTCTTGCTTTTGGTATGCATATATAATTCCTGCAATATGACTAGCTAGGTCCTAGAGCCTCCTAGGTATACCTAGCTTTATTTTGTATCTATATGTAGATATAGACATTTCTTCGTGCAGATTATTGTAGCGTTTAATGGTGGCCTATGCCTGGGCTCGGCACCGACCCGTCGGCCTGCGTCGTCCCACAACGCTTGGCGACGGCGATCTCAGTCTTGCTGGAAGCCGGTGCAGGTGGCATCGGCGCTAATAAGCTCTCCTTGACCTGCGCTTGATCTGCTCGTGCATGTCGGCGGTCACTTGGCGGCGCCATCCTGCTAGCTTGTAGCACGGACGACGATGCTGTCAACAAGAGAAGAACGAACACAATTTTGTGTGAGGAAGCCATAAGAACTGACTCTGAAAGAGAGAGCCTTGGTAAGCTATCTATCGTCTATCGAGAGAGAGTAGCTAGCTATTTACACTTCTGTTGGTGGTAGCTAGTTGTGAGAGACGAATGTGTTTGTTGTTTGCAATGAGAATGTGAGCTGCTTGGCCATGTATTTATAGGCGAGGGGAGATCGAAGCAGCAGGGTGCTGATCTGACAGCAAGCGCGTGCAATTTCTCTCGCTCTGTGTGCGCCAGCTGCAGTGCACGGAGAGTGAACTTTTAATTTGTGACCTGGTCAAATATGTGAGGCACATCACCATCGATATCACATTTTCCGTAAGTTTCAAAACTCATCATAATTAAAAGTGCTAGCTGCTGTCCATGTAATAATGCTGATGACGTGGTGCACTGTTGTTCCCTGTTCTTCCTCAGTTCATGCATCCGTTCGATTTCTGGTTCAAAGAACTTGCATGATTCGATAATAGAGGGAGGGGGGAAGTTGAGTTGGTACGCTGGTGAAATCGCCACTTGACACATGTATCGTGGCAAAAGCCTGAAACTCGTCCTCTCGCACTGTGGGCTAACCTTGTGCGCTTTTGGGCACACCGCCTCACACGGCGTAGGACCCCCTCAACACGATGTCAAGATACTGACCTAATGCATAATACTATGGTGTATTTCAGACTGCGCCATAAACCTCCACGAACTATATTGTAAAGTAGTTCAATCAAAATTGGAGTTTCTAAAGCAACTCTAATTAAGAGAAATTAGGAGTTGTGAAAGCCATGGCTTTCACTGTACCCTTTCCTTGGGATGGAATGATTTACTCGGTATTCATCACCCATAATTAAACCAAAACTCAGACTGTCGGTCTAATTTATTCCGATAGGCCAATACAATCGTCAGGTATACCGACTGTTTTGAGGAACAAATTTGCAAGAACCATATTGGGCCGAAGCCTTGCTACCTTTATTGGGCCCCACCATAAATTCTTTGTAAACTACCTTTAAAATCGAGTGAAGCAATCGGCGGATAAATCCTTGCAAGTTTAAAGGCATAGCAAAGACATTGGTTCTAGTGAACGTGTTGAGCTTGAGCTTGTGAATCTGCAGGTTAACTTTTTTCAGCACCTTGCCAGCGGAGCGGTTGCGCGGGCATTGAAGGCCAGCTATAAAGAAATCTGGAAACACAACAATCTCACATGCCTTAGGTGCACCAACTCCGAGAATCAGCTCCTCCTATGCATATTCCTTAATAAGCAAATCAAAAGAAAAAATTAGAAAGCATAGTAAAAGCTTTGTCGTGATTTCTATTAGACGAAGAAAAAAAGCAAGTGCCCGTCCAGTTTTTTAAATGAAATTTAGGCCACAAACTATATAACTGAGGAGAGTGCTCCACTCATCCTACACAACTTTGGTACAACTGGATAACTAGCAAAACTCACACCACTACTTGCTTCAACTTGGGTGAAATTAACTCAACTAGCAACTCAACTAACAACAAACAAGGACTGAGGAAACACAACGATGACCTACTGAGAGACCAAACCGCACAGCTTTGGAAACCACCATGGCCAGACCATAAAGAAGCAACAACAGAACTGGAAAGCCTAGCATTGCCTCTAAGACGAAATGACGCTAGAAAGTGTTGACAATGTAGCCCGTCAAGGGAGGGTTTTCACCTACAACATCCAACACAGAAAGGACGCTTCCAAGAAGGGAACGACACCCACAGGCATCATCGCCCAAGCTTTTGCCCCGACCTTAAGCAACCTCCGCACCATCTTCGCCAGAGACCCAACCCTACCAGGAAAGCAGGGAGTGGCAAAGGTTCAACAATAGCCTAGGGACGCCAAAGGAGAAAGTGCCGAGCGAAGCCCATTGGAGAGTCCACCCTCCCCTCGAAACCGCAAAGCCAACCAGTAGAAGCCGGCATGGCCCGGCTCTACCATGAAAGCCAACCCAAGGAAGGGGAAAGGCAGCTGACGAAAGCCAACCCAAGGAAGGGGAAAGGCAGCTAACGAGGAGAAGAGGGCGTAAATCGAGAAGAAGCCCCCAGCCGTCCCAACCCACCAACATCTAAACCCCTGCTGAGCTGGTCTCACATAAACCATGCTGTGCAAGGCCTCCAATAGCCTCAACCACAACAACGGAACCAAGCAAGGAAGGTTGCCCCTCCTAAACTAGTCCCACAACACCTCCACCACCGGCGAGCTCCACCGGAGTAGATCTAGTCCAGGGACCGCTAGATCCAAAAACGAAGAACGCGAAACTGAGGCCTCACTCTATCCTGGCACCACTAGCCGCACCACCATCACATCGCAGGCACGCCAATGTCAGGCCACCGCCAGCTAGCACCACCATGGCCCCGCTGGAGCACAACCAGCCAAGCCTCAGCCGACCACGCCACCATGGCACCACCGATGAACAGAGCGCAAAGATTGTCACCTCGCGTGCATTGCCCCGACGTCTTGGGCCCACGTCGCAAAGGCTATAGATCCGGCAGCTAGAGCACACCACCAACTTGTCCATAGCACCACCACGCCACGACAGCCTCCACTAGTCGTGTTGCCGAAAACGGTTGCTTGAGGAGCTCCAGTGAACATATCCAGATAGCCATTGTTGCATCGTACAGATGTCACCGCCAAAGCCATGCCGCCGCTAATCCATGCCGGCACCGGATCCACGCAGTATCGGCCCACAGCGCCGATCCAACGGTCTTGCCGCCAAGGGAAGCACGAGGGCACCGTCTCACGCACTTCCACCTATGCCCGAGGAACCTGCCACCAATCGCCACCGGGCGGCAGCTCCTTGTGCGAGCATGATAGATCTGGGGAACCAAAGCCGGATCCACCAACACCTCCATCGACTCTAGGTTCTTCGGAGGAAGAAAACTCCTTGTAGCCTTGCATTGGGATCCGCGGGGGGGGGGCGGGCATAGAAGTGCGGGGGAGGGGCCTCGGCGGTGGAGGAGCTACGTGCCACCCGAGCCACCCCGGGAGGACAACACGTGGGCCTTTCACCAAGCTTATCGAAATCAACTTGGGAAACGGACGATTCGGTGCTTATCTCCACATAGTTTTTGTGAAACCAGGGGTGGGGTCCTGGTTGACAGGTAGGGGTGGGCTTTTAGTTTTCAGTTTGGTTCCTAGAAAATAGGAACCAATCAGTTCTAAAAAAAAATTTGGAACTGAGCATTTAGTTTTCGGTTCTTTGTTTCATTTGATTCTAGAGCCAGTTCTAACTGAACTAACCCAATTATTTAGCAGAGGTTTAGACAATAAAAAATATGCAGGACAGTAAAAATATGCAGGTTCTAATGCAAATTGAAGCACAATGCCTCTATTTTAGATAATAATATTTGATAAGATAACAATAGCAATAGAGTGACAAAAATACATAGAACATGGATCATTAACACATAAACCAAACATAGTCTTACAAAATGTAAGTAAGTGAAGTACAATTCATGAATTTTGGTTCTTTCGGTTATGCGAGAGTAGGAACTAAAATTTGTTTAGTTATTTTGGTTCCTTGATACCTGGAACTAAATAAGGAGCCGGTTTTTCCGATTTGGGTTCTTTCAGTTTTAGATCCGGTTCTTTTCATTATGCTTATTGGTTTCGATTAATTTTTTCCCACCCCAATTTTTGCAGCAAACAAAATGCTCGAAAATTTCTTTCACGCTAGTGCTCGCTGCCTGCCTTGACATGCTTACGGTCCGCGACAAGCTGGCACTTGAGGCTTCAGAGGATAATGAACTAGTAGATTTGGTGGCTAGTATGACACATGGAATAAAAAACAATGTACCATGAGCATAACAAAATAAGCGAGCAAGAAAAATATTAAGTTCATAAGATAGAAACCGAATGCTCAAAGAACAACCCAATTTTTCGCAAGCAATGGGGACGACATGGGGAAATCAGGGCCATACTTTGCAGATTTTGAAGTTCATTTGTGAGGAGCTACTATTTGGGGTTCGTGTCCACTGTATGCCCTTTGCTTGATTTCAATAGGCGGCCTTGACCATCACTGGGGCATGTAATGTTTGTGTTTGGCGGCTACTTAAGGAGGCGGCTCCAATCCCATCTGGCAGCCAAGCCTATATGTGTGAAGTACCTTTGTACGTGCCACAAGAAAGAGACTATGCACATGGGCTCGTTAGTGGAAAAGGCAACACAAAGCCTTGATCAGACCGCTAAACCAAAGGATTTCGGGATGGCAACCAACACCTGCCAATTGGAACGTACGAAATGATCATCGACGCTAGAAGTCAAGTTCGATTTTAACTTTTGTAGGATTAGAAGTGAAGAGAGCAAACACCAAACATCCCTACTATTCTAGGGATATTCTTAAGATCTAGCTATAGTGGGACATTTTGGTCCACATCTGATGTAACTTGGGCACTATAAAATAGTACTCCCTTAAACATTTGATCGTAAACACCACCATCTCATATTCAGCTTTGGATTCCTCCTCGAATTGAACATTTGATCGAGAACAACCTATATTCTTCTTGCAAACTTTGAGTTGGTCGTTGCTATGCAAATTGGTTAAAAATACCTTGAAATGTGGCATGTTTGCAAGGATTAAATTATAGCCAGGGCTTGTAACGAATTGTATTTCTTAATAAATTAATTTGTTAAAAATACCATTAGATTCATTACAAATTGTATTTCTTATTAAATTAATTTGAAGTCACAAATGTGAATATTATTTGTCAAATGCAAACTTCTTTTTGTCGCCACGCAACACGTAGTTGCATGTTTCCCCCACGGAGGGAGTAACACTTATCTTGCCATCATAATTACTAATTAATGATATAACATACTAATAATCTTTAATTTATTTGCTAATGATAAAGATTGTAAAGCATCCATACCCTCATCCATAAGTTTTCTGGTGACAATGATATCCAACATCTAGTAGGAATATTCTCTATTATAAAAATATGTCTAGCCAATCCACCAAACTAAACACTACCTGTCCATTGATAGCTATTTCCATCCAACCAAACAAACCTATGCTACTATACTCGTGCATAACAGTACTAGAAGTATAACCCGGGATTTTTTTTTAAATCTATTCTATACATAGCATCACTATATACTATTCTATATACTATGTGTATATACGTCAATATTCATTAGAACTTTAGACACAAGGGAATACATGAAAACACACTAGTCTAGGGTTTTAACTGATAATTTCCACGAGTTTTGCATATTCTATATTTTCCAGAGATTATTCCAGAAAAGCTGAAAAGAGGGATTCAAGTGCAAAATAAACATAAAACTTATCCGCCACGGAAAATATCACGATTGGACTCAGAAAAACTCTGGAAGACACCCGAAGCAACAGGGGGGCCAGAGGCCACCAGGTGGGGCCGGGCGGCGCCCCCCTGCTAGGGTTTGCCCCCTCCTTCTGGAAGCTTCCTCCGCCACCTCTCCTGATGCATCTTGGCCCTTGGTTAAGTCGGTTTGATCCTGCGGCGCACGCGCATCCCACCGGACTATAAATATGTGGGTAGACCCCCCTGGAGAGAAAGGCAATTTATTATTCATCAAAGGCCTCAAGCCATCAAGCATCAAGAAGCCTTCAAGTTCATCGAGAGCCTTCTAGTTCATAGTTCTAGTTAGTTAGATTAGAAGTAGAGGAGATCTAGTTCTTCATCGGGATCTGGAGCCCCTGTGCATGCAGGAGCGCGGGAGTTCGGTATAGTTCTAGTTCTTTCTTTCTTATTGTATTCATTATTCAGATTAGGGAGACATTATTCTTAATAGTTCATATGTTCTTAATTGCAATAGTCATTGTCTACTTTGATTATATGTCTAGTTTAGTTAGTTCGATCTTATTGAATTCATGTAATTGCTCGTATAGCGTTTATCCAAGTGTACAATGGGTAGATGATAGACAATATGTAGACGTGGTGTCTAGATATCTTGTTTGTCTGCGAGTGCACCACGACATGCCGGGGCGTGTGGTAGTCCACGTAGGTGGCAGCTACATTGGTTCCTCTCAGTAGTCCACCCTCCGTGTGTGTAGGACCGGGCGGGGCACGGTCTTGAAGTTGGATAATGACTTCTTTTCACATCCTTCCTAGTTGATGCCCCCTTATATGTGATCATGATATAGGGTTGACTTAGCGATGATTACTAGATGTAATTGCACTAATTAGAGTTATTCATTGATGTAGTTATAGAATTACGTTAGACAATTAACTCCTTAGTTTATCCATTGGCTAACTATGATTATGACTAGACAATGCTCCGATAATTATCTATAATTATGATACTTGATTATGCTATCACCCGTATTTATCTATATTTATCTTGTGACCTCTTTTTTTTATGAGTAGAGTAGATGACATTGGTAATATCACTTATTTATTGTATATATTTTTTTTTATCAATATAATAGATAGAGTTTATAACAAAACTTTCCCAGTAGTATAAATATAAATCAACAACTTTGAAAAAAAAAACTCTCCTAGGTAAAATGCTACAATGGTATAATTATCTCGTCACTTGCGGAATCTATTTTAGTTTATATTCATATCTACGCCTAGTCATATTGAATAATACATGTAAATCTATATTTGCTCCTTAGCATTACAATTAGGGATGACAACTTAATTCATGCTTAGGAATGCTAGTGATAAAGAAGTGGTGGTTGCTAATGACAAGTTAATTTAAATACCATGCATTTCTAATCTCGTTAATTAAGTAGCGACGTTAGAAGTGTCAACATAAGTTAATAGAAGAAAAATCAATATAATATTTGATCATATTATATAATGATAGGTGAGAAATAAATAGAATATGTAGATGACCTTACATTAATAGATTAGAGATTTATACATGTAGAGATGACATGGACATGTTTTGTAATTAATAAAGGGATTTCCACTGGATAGTTTGCATGAAAGAATTGCGAGTTAGTGGAACACTTAGGGCCTGTTTGGATCCATTTGCCATTGCCAAAAAGTTTAGCCCCTAAGATGAATATTTGGATACAAGTGCTAAAAGATGACTAAAAGGTACAAGACAAAGGAGACACAAAGAGAGTCAAAGCACTTTTTTGCCAAGTTTTGGGTCTCTTGAGGAGCAAATGGTAATGACAAATGTTTTGCCAATTTGCTAAAGTTTTGCCCATATGTTTGATTCCTTTGGCAAAAAATAGCAAAAAGTGCAGGGAAAAAGTTTTTGTCTCATGGATCCAAACATGCCCTTGTTGAAGAATGATATAGACACCTTGCACGAAGAGAAAAAACATCTAGTGAGCTTTAGCTTTAGGAAAAGGTCTATCTTTTCTCTCCTAACTTTTACGAAAGTCTATTTTTTCTCCCTAAACTTCAAAACCAGGCAAACAACCTCCCTTAACTTTTCAAACCATGCGCTTTACTTCCACTGAAGTGGTTTTGATGATGGTTTTGCTAGAGTAACAGTGGTTTTGTTTTTTTCTTTTTATTTATTTTGGCTAAATGTTTGAAAAATCATAGTAAATTACAAAAAAAAAAAAATAAAAAATCTAATGTTGTCAAACTCTACATGAGTATATCTACACAGTGAATATATAATATAGTATATTTTAGTATAAAATTTTTGCTAGTCTTTTTCTTTTTTTTAATTATTTTGGTTGAATCTTTGAAAAATCATAGTAAATCATAGAAAAATCATAAAATAAAAAAATCTATTTTTTTAGACTCCACATGAGTAGATCTACAAATAAACATATAATATGGTATACTTTAGTACAAAGTTCTTGCTGTACCTTTTGATTTATGCTTTTCTATATTTAATTGAAATAATTTATAACTGTAGTTTCTATAATTATTTGTTAGACTAGTATACCATATTATATATTCACTGTGTAGAACTACTCATGTGGATTCTAACAAAATTAGATTTTCTATTTTATGATTTTTTAATTTACAATAATTTTTCAAAGATTTAGCCAAAATAAATAAAAAAATATTAACACAAACTTTGTATTAAAACATATTATTCACTATGTAGATTATTCATGTGGATTCCAATAAAATTAGATTTTTTATTTCATGATTTTTTGTGATTTATTTTACTATGATTTTTCAAACATTCATCCGAAATAAATAAAAAAAAAAAAGATAACACCACTATTACTATAGCAAAACCACCATCAAAACCACTTCAGGAAGGTAGAGCATATGGTTTAAAAAAGTTGAGGAAGATTATTTGTCTAGTTTTAAAGTTTAGAGAGAAAAAAACAGACTTTCGTTAAAGTTAAGAGAGAAAAAAGTAGACTTTTTTCAACTCCAAACAGGTTAAGCTAAAAGCACTTGGCATCCTAAAATTTTTTGATAAAACCACAAAAAACAGCCTCCAACAAGTTGGCAAAACTACTTGGCATTTTTGTGAGCTTGGCAAAATTCCCCTTCAATTGCCAAATATGCCAAGTCCTCCATCGCTTGGCATCACGTGTATCCTAATTTGCCAACTAGTTTTGCCAACTTGTTGGAGGCTCAATTTTGTGATTTTGGTAAAAGTCCTAAGATGCCAAGTTCTTTTGCCAAGCCCAAATAGCAAACTGTTAAAAAACCTCTTTTTTTTTCACTTGGTATTTCGTTTTGAGACTTGGCAAAACTATAAATTTGCTCTTAGCTTTGTAAGCGTTTTTATTGTGTTCCTTTGATTTGAAGCCCACGTGGAGTCGTGGGCGTTTCGGCGTTCGGCCCATTGTCCGGGTAACGTGGGCCTATAGTGGCCGTGCGGGCGGCTCGGCCCACAACGAAGCCGTTAGGGTTTTCCCCCGTAGTTGCGTGCCTCATATACACCCTCCGCTGCGCTGCCGCCACTTCCTTCTCCACCCTTCGCTCGCGCCGCCGCCGCCGCAGGAGCATCTCAACTCCGCCTCGAGGGCCCCCAGCTCGCCGGTTGCAGCCATGGTGAGATCTCCCTCGTCCTTACTCTCGCGCCTGTTGCAGCTTCGCTGCGCTGCAGCCATGGATTTGTCCTCGCCCTTCCAAACTCCTGACATGCGACGGCTTTTGCTTCTTGTTCCAGGTGAAATACTCGAGGGAGCCGACTAACCCCACCAAGTGTAAGCTTATTTACCGAGGATTTCCATGTCCATTTGTGCATCTGCGGGTTTTCTGATTCGCGTGTGGTTATCTTTTATTTGTTGCAGCCGCCAAGGCCATGGGCCGTGACCTCCGTGTTCACTTCAAGGTGAGAGATCCCTACTCGCCTCGCAACGGGGATCCTGTTTCAAGAGATCTCATGATTTGTTTGTGTTATTTTTGTGATGTGTTCGGTTGTAGCCTAGGTATAGTACATCTAGAAGTTCCTCTTTACCCTTCATTCAAGTAGTGTACGCCGTTCAACTCGCGTTATCATCGTTCAAGTAGCGAATCTCTAATTTCGGCAGCTTAAGGCACCAGGCGCCAAAAGATTTTGCTTACATATACGGGTTAACCTTTAGAATGGCAGCTTCGTTGTTATTGGGTGGACCAGAAGTTGCAACTTGGTTCCAACTAGATTAGTAAATGATGCCATTTTGTCCTGTTTGTTTGTTGAATGGCATGCATTTTCCCGCTTCTGTGGGATATTTGCTGCCAGATAACCTGTCTCATGTTGAAGTAAATGATTATTTTTGTGTGCTAAAGGAAAATTAGACTTCCTTTTTTCTCATTGATAACTCCGTTAAGCGCAGTTGCACAGTGCTCTACTGTTTGCAGATGGCATTCCTGTTTGATGTGTTGGCCTTTGTAGTTGAATACCCTAAAGAAAAAAAGCAGGATGCTGTGCTACATGCCAGCAGTATCCCCGTAAACTTTAGGAACACCATGATCATCGTTATTGGGTGAACCGTTGGTCATGTCCATGTGTTGGACAACTCCGTGTCAATTGGTTCAGTAAATGATGACACATTCGTTTTTTTTCATGTATTTCATAGTTATTGTGTGATCAGAAGCCAATTTGGTCAAGGCACCAGGTGCCAAAAGAATGTACTTACATATCCTGGTAAACCTTTAGATTGCCACCAAGTTCGACAACTTGATTCCAGTTAGATTAGTAAGTAATGTCTAATTGTGTTTCTTCTGTAAGTGAATCTCTTTAATTGCGTCTGCATAAGGTATTAGGCGTCAAAAGAATGTAACTTATACTGGTAGACCTTTAGAATGCCGACTTCCTTGTTACTTTGTGTACCAAGTGTCGCAACTTGGCTCCAATTAGATTAGTAAATAGATTAGTAAGTAATGTCTAATTGTGTTTCTTCTGTAAGTGAATCTCTTTAATTGCGTCTGCATAAGGTATTAGGCTCAAAAGAATGTAACTTATATATACTGGTAGACCTTTAGAATGCCGACTTCCTTGTTACTTTGTGTACCAAGTGTCGCAACTTGGCTCCAATTAGATTAGTAAATGATGCCATTTTGTCCTGTTTGTTTATTTGGTGATTTCTCTGTTGCTGCTGTGCAATCTGCTCTGTGGTTTAATGGCATGCATTTTCCTGCTCTGTGCAATATATGCTGCCAAATGAACTGTCTGATGTTGAAGTAAATGGTTATGTTTGTATTCTAAATGGAAATTGGACTTTCTTTGTTGAAATTTTCTCATTGATAATTCCATTAAGTGCAGTTGCACAGTGCTCTACTGTTTGAACAGGACATTCCTGTTTGTAGTTTGGTCTCTCTAGTTGAATACCCTAAAGACAAAAGCAGGATGCTTTACTATATGCTGTATCCCCATAAACTCTAGGAACAACATGATCATTGTTACTGTGTGAACCATTGTTGTGTCCATGTGTTGGACAACTCCATGTCAATTGGTTTAGTAAATGGTGGCACATTTGTTTTTTCACATATATTTCTTAACTAAGGTGTGATCAGCAGCTTAATTGGTTAATGTACCATGTGCCAAAAGAATATACTTACATAGCCTGGTAAACCTTTAGAATGACAGCTTTGTTGTTATTGGCTGGACCAGGTTTTACAACTTGATTGCAATTAGATTGGTAAGTGATGTCTACGTGCGTTTCTACTTTTAGTGAATCTCTGTAACTGCAGCAGCTTAACGCACCAGGCACAAAAAGAGTGCTTACATATACTGGAAAACCTTTAGAATGCCAGCTTCGTTGTTATTGGGTGGACCAGGTGTCGCAACTTGGCTCCAATTAGATTAGTAAATGATGAAATGATGCCATTTTGTCCTTTTTGTTTATTTGGTGAATTCTTTGTTGCTGCTCGGCAAGCTGCTCTGTGGTCGAATGGCATGCATTTTCCCACTTCTGTGGGATATATGCTGCCAAATGAATTGTTTGATGTTGAGGATATATTTGTGTGCTAAAGGAAAATTAGACTTCCTTTGTTCAATTTTTCTCGTTGACAATTCCATTGCGTGCAGTTGCACAGTGCTCTATTGTTTGCAGGTGGCATTCCTGTTTTTTTTTTTTTTTTTTTTTTTTTTGTTGGTCTTTGTAGTTGAATACCCTAAAGAAAAAAGCAGGATGCTGTGCTATATGCTAGTAGTATCCCCCGTAAACTTTAGGAACACCATGATCATCGTTATTGGGTGAACCGTTGGTCATGTCCATGTGTTGGACAACTCCATGTCAATTGGTTCAGTAAATGATGGCACATTTGTTTTTTCACATATTCTTAGGTAGGGTGATAATAGTGGTGATAATTTCTCTCTCCATTCAAATGATGGCACACTATTGTTCAGTTGATGTTATTTGTTCTTGGATATGATGTGGACATAATTTGGTGTTAATGCTCCTGTCATACTTGCAGAACACTCGTGAGACAGCTTTTGCCATCAGGAAGTTGGCCCTCACCAAGGCCAAAAGGTACCTTGAGGATGTCATTGCCCATAAGCAGGCCATCCCTTTCCGCAGATATTGTGGAGGTGTTGGGCGTACTGCTCAGGCTAAGTCTCGCCACTCCAATGGGCAGGGACGCTGGCCTGTGAAGTCTGCTAGATTCATTCTAGACCTTCTCAAGAATGCAGAGAGCAATGCTGAGGTCTACAATTCTACTGTGCCCTGTCAGACCTATCTTTGCTTTCATAGTACTATGCTAATTATATGAATTTCTGTGCTGCAGGTAAAAGGTCTTGATGTGGATACCCTCTATGTGTCGCACATTCAAGTGAACCAAGCTCAGAAGCAGCGGGCGCAGGACCTACCGTGCTCATGGACGCATCAACCGTAAGTCTCTGAAGTTTAAGTTGCTATGCTATGAACGGTTTTTTATTTGCAGCATAACATCCTGTTTACCTACCTGGTGCAGCTTACATGTCATCGCCGTGCCACATTGAGCTCATCTTGTCGGAGAAGGAAGGGCCGGTGAAGAAAGAGGTATGTGGTTGTACTCTTTATGACTCATAATTCGAGTCCAAGCAAGGGACTAATGTTGTGCTGTTTTGGTCAATCGTTTCTTCAGGCTGAGTCTCAGATCGCAACCAGGAAGGCTTAGAGAAGGGAGGTCATCTTCTGTGATTGGCTGAGTGAAAATTTTGGCTGATTAGTTGTCGTCTCATTGTTTGCCTGAGTATTGTTTGCAAATGCTTTATCACTTTAATCACTGCCTGAACTGCACAAACAATTCACCGGTATTGAGAATTGTCTGTGGGTTGTTTTTCATATTTGTGCTCATGGTGATGTCAATGCTCATGTTAATTTGCAGTTTTGCATGTGGTGGATGACGTTCGTCCCAATCCTATGTTAATTTGCAATTTTGCATGTGGTGGATGACGTTCGTCCCAATCCTATGCATCCTTTGAACTAGAATGCTATGTGCCCTGCAGCTGGCGCCTACGCCTAGTCATCTCGCTCAAGTAAATATTCGAACGAAAGCTGTATCATCGTGTGCGGTGTATCGCATGCCCTGTTTCAGCTAATTTTCTGCATTTTAGCTTTTTCTATTTCCATTGGCATGATATGGTCTTTTTCATACTGCTTGTAGGGCACGTCTTTTAGGTCCGTGCCTTTGTTCTCATTGGAGTACATGATGGAAACAAGAATAATATGAAATTAGCACATAATCTATACCTATTAATAAAGAGGCAAGGTTTTCTCTCTTTTTTTTCGTCCGGCCCATGAAAACGTGGTATTGCAGATATAAAAATAAAAACACGAGAAAAATGAATAAATAAAAGTGTGAAGTGGGGTGTTGCATATATTATATGTAATGATATTGAAATATGTCTACTAAACATGCCAATTTACTTTAGCTATAACACAACTCCATGTTCTAGCTCCTGAGTTTAGACGTTGCACACTACTTGCAATGAGTTATGTTAATGTCGGAATCAAATTCCTCCTCGACAATCAAAAGAGAGGAAAAGAAAGAAGAGAAGAAAGAGTCAGCCTAAGTTCTAAATTCTATCAAAGAGGAGTCAACTCAAATAAAGAAAGAATACAATATTTTATGTCCTATTCTAAACTTCATACTCATGTTTAATTTGCATGGTCGCGTGTGTTACGTGTTGGTCTTGTTATTTCGTTGCTACCCCATATATATACGTACTGTATAGTATGGTGAGTGGAAATGTATATGCAAATAAATGACTTCACACACAACTTGCTCTAACTCCATTCGTAACTGTAGTAAGTGATTTGGATATTTTAGTAGTGTAGACAAGAGCTCAAGGGTTGAAGTGGGCTACCGAGTAAGTACGTTGAAGTGGAGAGCGAGTGGGCTGAACAGTTAGACCAAATCAAGAATGGGCCGGATGGAAAAAAAAGGGAGAAAACCTTGCCTCTTTATTAATAGGTATAGATATATAATTTTCATCGTCAAACTGTAGCACACACAAAGGAAATCAACGATGAACCATATGATTAAGAACGGCATACTTTAATTGATGCCCGTGAAGATGTACATGGAGGAGGTGGCTAATGCACTTGAAAACCATATTACAAACATTGATGCACTCGGTGAAAACTTTTTACATCCGATAAAATTACTTTAATATTGCTTTTTTCTCTTGAGTTTTCTCTATTGCATCAATGAAAAAATATGGCGTTATTCTTGTTATGCATTCTTTTTAATATAATACGGATCCATATAGTACACAATTAAAATACAATGCAAAAAAAATCATTAGAGTTAGAATATCCAATCATATATGCCAAGGAAAAAAAGGAGAGAGAGAGAGAGTGGTATGCACATATGACCAATGAAAAAGAAGAAAAACTAAAAAGGTGTTGTGAAGCTATCAACAAAACATAGATGTCATAATCATCATATAATATAGTTCTTAAATTTTATAGAAAAATAAAATATAAATACACATGTAAAATTCTCATATATGTTTCTTATTACCATTTGATAGTTTTTTTTCTCCCCAAGGCAACGCACGGACATATTTCCTAGTGTACTCTATTTGTTATGGTAGTATATAGGGAAACATATACTTTATCTTTTATAAGGTGCGCACAAATTTTAATTGTTAAACTTTAAAATCTTTGATCAATAATTAATCCAACAATTTTAATTATTATACTATAGACATATGGTTGGATTGGTAACTAAATATACTTCTAAATATTATAAATTTATAAATATAAATGATATAATAATATAATATTCCTTTTGTTTTTGAAAGCTCTAAGTCCTAGAATTTATGCGAGTTAAACTTTTTAAGTTTAATTAATTTTATAGAAAAGAGCATCAATATCTATGACATAAAATGAGAAGATTATATGATAAATTTAATGGTACTAATTTGATATCATAAATCTTAGCGTTTTTTCTAGTTTGAAAATTTTACTACAAGGCTAGAAATTAAAGCTTCCAGGACAGATAGAGTATAACATAAATAAATGGTCAAAATATGTTTTTTTTGGATATAGTGTCATGTTTTATATCATGTCTCGGATGATAGCGGAGGTAGTATATAATAAAAAATAAAATTTAGACAGATTACTGTTCTAAAATATCGCTTGCTTTTACTTTTTAAGAAACGACTTTAACTAAATATATTTAAAAAGTGATCATTAGAAAGATCTCTGAATTTAGTTTTTAATAAATTTATTTAAAGATATAAATATTGTACTCCATTCATTTTAGATTATAGTTTATTTGACTTTTTTAACCTCAACTTTGACTGCTTGTCTTATTCACAAAATTTGTGCAAACTTAGTCAAATTTAAGTTAATATTGAAGAACTTTTATTAATAAAGTAAGTTATAATAAAAGATATGATATTAGCATAATTTTTTGAATAAGATGAGTGGTCAAAATTGAGATTAAAAAAGTCAAATAAACTATAATTTGAAACAGAGTTAGTATGTATTTTCTATAAATAATTAAGTCAGATAATAGTGACAGGTTCACCCAGGTAGAAATCCATTGGTTTATAATTAATTCCAAATCATTCACTTTAGAACATTTTTCACAGAATATAGTACAAGAGAAAAAACGCTTGATTGGGGAGACGTCATTTATGGATGGTTCACTCAGGTATAGTGTCCCAACCCATAATACGTACTGTACACGTACACATACACATACACATACACATACACATACATGCATACGCGAAACGTCATTTATGGATGGTGGCCGATGCCAGGACTCGGCGGCTATCCGGATGGTCGACCTCGGTTCCTGGAGCCGCCGGTAGTGACGTCACTGCCACTTCTTGTACCAACTGCCGAGGTGAGGTGGTGCTAGTTGAACTGGCCGCAGCAGGGCTAGAACAGGTAACACTATTGCTCTTCGGTTTTGCATGCTGATCACTTAGCATCATCCTATCTCGAGCTACACAAGGTGAAGATGATGCTAGGAGGAGGACGAAGAAGATCACCGTTGGCACTTGAGAAGCCATTGCAGAGTGGTCAGTGGGAGCTAGAGAGAGAGAGGGGCAAATGTGGGTTGTATGTATGTGTGTGTGGTTTGATGGAGAATGCGAGCAACTTGACCCCATTTATAGGAGTGAGTGGAGCTCTGCAACTAGCATATATATACAAAATAGCAGTGGCAAGTGGTCCCTTTTTAGGCTTTTAGACAATATAATGGGTTGACGTCAACGTATAGCAGTGAGCAAGTAGTCAATATATATACAATGTGTCTTGGAGTAAAGTTTAAATTTAGTATAAAAAAATTTGGTACCAGCTAGCTAGCAAAGAAACACTCAAGAGAAAAAAAAGATTTATGGAATCCAAAACTTGGATATGTAGTAGTTTTTTTGGTCAATGATTAATTAATTAAATTGAAAGGACCTGAACAAATTCAAAATTAACTTTATTAATTTATAGTTTTATTAAGTAATAAAATAGTCATGAAGTAAACAAAATTTATGAGAATATTGTAGTTCGGATAAACCTTTTTTTGAAATGCAAGGACTAAGTTTTAACATATATAATGTCATATGCTCTCATGCATATTGTAGAATTGAAGTACTTTCACCAAATGAAGTTGTCATAAACAATTTTTGTAGCTTTATTGTTGTTTTGTCTTTCATCATAATTTAGCTGGATTACAAGAAGGAATAACACGAATTGATATATCAACTTAATTGTATGCCTCCAAAAATCGAAACTTCTAATTTCAAAATATGAGAATTTTAAACATAATTTTAAGACAATAAATGATTTTAGACAAAAATTTCATGATCTCTTTTAGCTCTAGAACTTTGATGTATATATTTTCTCTTCATCTGACTTGATTTGGGATAATTGTTTTTTTTTGTCATACACCTACTTTTATAGGTGGTTCACAATGCCAAATGGCTCTATAAATTAGTTTCTAAAGGTGGTTCTAGTTGTCTCAAAAAATGAGATTTTTAGTGGTGGTTTGTGTCTTCGAAATCAATTTCTAGAACCAATTGTTAGTTGCATGTCATTCATAATGATTTGATGCTCTCGCGCGCATGCTTGCATGAGATTTGATGTCACCAAAACTCATGAGTTAGGTCTTTCGTGTTATGGAGAAAAAATAATGGACAGCCAGAATTGACTCTTGCTGCAACTTGCAATCCTGCAGATATGAAGTGGTTAATGTCATATAGCACGTAATAATGGGGCAGGACGCGATTGACTGCATAACATTCTGATCAAGTGGCTTAAACTTTTAGCAATTCTTCATTTATACATGTCAGATCCTTTGTGAAATAGTAGTATAACACAACTTCTGATCAGAGACATGGTGTGATAAGATATAATTCTCCTCAATGAGAAAAAAAAAGCCTAGATGGAAATTCATTGGATTGTTTAATGTACAAAACGTACGTGCCACTTGCATAAGTCAAATCTGCTAAAGGAACTGTGTATTAGGCCTCTAAAGGGAACCATATGGGGTTCTAACTTTCTGTGATACAATCATCCAATCTTCTTCTCCTTTTTGACTGGCTTAGTGTACTCGCCACTTGATACCCCTCGCCACTTGGCACTGGTTGTGCATTATGGATTCTTAACTATTTTCTCCTCCTTTGTCACACTGTCAATATTCATGTTCTTTGTAATGACATACTCCCTCCTATAAGATTTAGAAGTCTCTCATTTAGGACAAAGACATGGTCTCTAAAATGTAACTTTGTGAACTCTGATTTAATCATATATCATGATAGATTATATATGTTAATTACATGGTTTTAGGTTGACTATGAACCGTTGTAATAAGAACTAGGCTATATATGTTTAACTGAGTGTAATCTCTACGGCCTCTCCCTACCCAGCCTGTGGCTAGTCTGCACTCTTTGTTTTCTCCTCGTGTTATTCAAATTTGTGCTAACTGGCAAACATGTCCGAGCATTGCAGTGGGATGTACATCATATTGTTATATGATAACAAAGAGCTAGCTAACTTATTTGATTTAATTTGGCATGACCAATATTTTAATTAAATCCTAAGACCTACAGTTAATGCTAGCTGCAACAAAAAAAGATTAATCCCATACAAGAAATTGAATACAAGTTGGCACATCTTAAATAGGGGGTTATTGGCTACATTTGTTGTGATATTAAAAAAAAATGTGGGAGGCTAGCCACATGTACATGTGCCAAGTCATGATGCGCGCATAGGCTCGGATTCAGCCATTTTGGCCACCATAGAGTGGCGTGACAGAAGCACCAATGAAGGTTTTGTAACTCCAAACCAAATGAAACATGACAAACCAGGGAGGCCAGAGCGAGGGATGACCATGAAAACAAGAAGGATCGAAGTGAATAACATAGGAAGAATGGTAGGAATGAGAGATATAATGCATGGACTGAGGGAGGAAGGAAGAAAATTTTATACTTTAATATAAATAAACTATTGATTATAGATAAGGTATATGCTTGCGGAGAAAAGGTGTATAAGGTATAAAGGTATGAAGGAAGAAAATTTTGTATTTTAATATAAATGATAGGTTATAGATAAGTCCATGCCATGTATTGTCGAATGTGTTTGTGAAGGACCGAATACGGCGACCAGGAGGGGGGTGAATGGGAGCCGATCAAAATTTCTTTCGAATGGCCACTTTGTCCCCAATCGACCCTCCAAAACCCAAAACTCACACGTGAGTAGTTCTCGAGTCAACAAGTGACTGGATGTTCTCCGGTAGTCCCCGGGAACACAGCGAAACACTCAAGGCAACGAAAAGCCAAGCGAAAACAAAGAACTCCTCAAGACCGGAAACTGCAACAGACCCCTGAGGTTCAGCGGTTCATCTTTGAGGTTCAGCGTAAAACAGACTTCGCAGAAAGAAAACGCTACTGAGACGAGGCGAGGCTAAGCACCTCTAGTGCCGAGGTTCAGCACTTCTCGAACTTCGACGTAAAACGCTACAGCACCGGCGAGGCTCAGCGCCTCAAGTGCTGAGGTTCAGCACGGGCTCCAGCACAAGAACACCAAGAACGAAAATCGCCATGATCTTCAATCCGCCCGATCTCCTCCAAATCTCAACCAACTGCACCCAAATTTGAACCGTGTGTTCCCAAGGCAGTGGAGAAGCTCCCTCTAAGAGATCATAGCTTGAGATTGGACGAATCAACAGGAATCACAAAGGGGATGAAGAAAACGAGCAAAAAACAGGGCATCACCAAGAATCGCTTCGATCTCCTTGCACGGGACAAATTGGAGGAAACCCTTCGGTGGAAGTGTTCTCCTACAAGCAAGAATCGAGCAGCAACAAACGGTGCGCAAAATGATCAACCATAGCTCGAGAAATCAACTCGGGAACAAACGGAGGAGAAGAGGGAAAACGAAGAACGCGAAGAACACCAATTAAAACGCGAATCAACACATCAATCTGACCCAACGAGGAAACAAGGAGGATTCGGGACCTCCTTTCCCATGAGTAAACTTGGTTCTTACACTAATTGCAAAGATCAGTGGACCTCTCTCTCACTTAGCACCTAGAAGAGGGAAACCCTAGAAAGGATGAAGAAAAATGCAAATGGGAGAGGTGAGGGAGATGGGGCTCCCTCCACCTTACTTATCGGCCAGGGCTTATTTCATTTTCCAATTTTTGCCCCCCGATACAACTCGAGCAAACCGCCTAACCCTAGGGACATTGCGGTCCAACTCGAACCGACTCGATGCAATCTTTGATCCGACGGCCACCGCGCCTTCTCACCGGTAGCTTCACCTCGACGCGATCTCCCCGATGCCGCCACGTGTCGTCCGTCCGCCTCGGGACCTCCGCCAGGGTTTTGTGGCTCAACCCGAAAAACCGCCGGGTGGTTTTGAGGCCCAAACCACCGAAACCCTCCACCGTTGGTTTTGAGGCCCAAACCAACAAACCGGCCCATGTCCTTGCACTTGTCGAAGCCAAGCGCCAGCAAACGCGATCCCGCTCGGCGATTCCGGGTCCCTCGGTCCAAGTCTCGATCGTCCGCCCTTTCACCGCTCCCGGTCCATTCGGCGCGGCCCGCCATCACTTGACCTTCACCTCGCCGTCGGCCACCGCCTCCATGCTCGACACCTGCACAACACAAGCCAAGGCACATGTGGAACTCGTGGCTTTCACCACCGTCAGTAGCACCCCATCCGAGATGCTAGTAGTTGAATCAATCACTCATCATCACAACTGAACCACAAGTATAAATCTTGTGTTCGCAATCTCCCCCTTGATGAGTGCATTGTTCAACACCAACACACCGCGGCTGAGAAAAAGAAAAAAATAGAAGAAGAAGAAAAAAGAAGAAAACTCGCCAAATGACCAAAAGCCAAAGAGAAGCCAAATGTGGTCATTTGAAACAAGCAAGACTTGGTCCCCAAAGACATGGGCAACGGCTCGACGCAACCAAGCAAAACATGGCTAGCCCTCAAGAAGAGGCAGAAAGCGGGCTCAACACCGCTAGCCAAGCAAGAAGCACTCAAAACGCTAGATCCTCCAGAAAGAGGCAAGGGCTCAACACATCTAGCAAGAAGCAATGTAAAACAACTCCCCCTGAGCAAATGCATATATGAGTGCACACAATCTTCTCGAGAACTAGTCTCACCCTCTGAGAAGACAACCAATCAAGACATGTCAAGTGACTCCCCCTTGACATAAGCATGTGATGTGTCAGGCATATGTGTGTGTGTGTCAAATTTCTCCCCCTTGTTGAATAATGCACACAGCAAGCCTAAAATGCAATGACATGCACAAATGCAGAAGCTTCAGGTATATAGCAATCAGAGTGAAAAGATGCTCTAGCCGGTAAGACAAATGAGTATAGCAACAATATACAAGTGCTAGCAAATGCTCAAACTGATCAACTAATATGAAATATAAAGTGTAAGCGATTTTGAGCAGTTTTTCAAAGCATGTCAAAGAGGGTTCACCACCAAAGATAGCACATAGCAAGCATAAGCTGGAAATCAACCTAGTGCTAACAAGGATATACAAGGTGAACTACCCCAAACAATGCGGTCACACATCATGTAAAAGACGAACCTAAGACTTATGTTTTTCATTAAATTTTATCGAGTTTGCGGCTTAGCACAAGAATTAGTCAAAAACATGTGTGTGCGAGAGGTTATCTGTATTGTCAAGCCTAACTTTTCAACCAAGCGGAGCCTATGTCAAAAGATAATCGGGGAGCTCAAAGCAATGGCTTCGGTCATCCACTACAAGGCTCAAGTTCATCCAAATGTGCAATTGGAAGCGGTTTCGATACCTTGATGTGGGACAATACAGACCCATCTCGATCTTTTCATCTCACTTAGCTTAGTTATCAAATTTTAGCACAAGTAAAGTGTCTAAGCAAGTGAATGACTCAAAGCATGAGACATAGCAACCTAGCATATACAAGACAAAGATAAAGGGATCTCAACATCCTACACATGCTAGGTACCATCTCAAGCGGTGAACATTTTCAGATTTCAGTAAGCTTAATCAAGTTCACATTAGAAAATCATGCTCAACTCATAACATATACCAGATGATCAATAAGAGCCTAAGCTGACAAGCACCATAAAGTACTCACAAGGCATACTAACAAGAGCATAGTTTCATTCCAAATGTTATATACATGAAGCTCAAAATGCAAGTATATCACAAAATGCAATGCAAATGCACTATCATACAAAGACAAATCAAAACCTAGACTACAAAAGAAACTAAAACTAGTGTACAACAAACAAAGTGCTTCCCTCCTCTAAAAAGGGAAACACACACCCGTTCTCCTCGCAAGCGAGCAAAAAGTCGCTTGATCGAGGGGCTTAGTGAAAGATCTGCAAGCTGATCCCGGGTGGCTACGTGATGCAACTCAATGTCGCCTTTCTCTTGATGATCACGGAGAAAGTGAAAGCGAACATCTATGTGCTTGGTCTTAGAGTGAAATCTTGGGTTCTTAGCAACACCGATGGCACTAGTACTATCACACAATAAAGGGCACTCTAGAGAACTCAAGACCAAAATCACGTAGGGTGGCTATCATCCAAAGCATTTGGGAACAACAAGCGGCAGCGGCAACATACTCAGCTTACGTAGTGGATTGTGCAACGCTAGGCCGCTTCGGGATGACCAAGACACAAGGGACGAACCCAAAAAACCGACAAGTCCCCCGACGTGGACTTCCTATCTAAGCGGCGGCCAAAGAAAATCAGCATCCGAATAACCGCAAAGAGAGAGCGAGGAAGAAGCGAGTACCAAAGTCCAAACTCGGGGAGTGAAGCGGAGGTACCTCATGATGCGTTTCACCGCCTGACGGTGAGAGGTGCGCGGCGACGCTGGCGTGCACAGAGGCACACAGCAAACTGGATGTCGGGTCTTGTCGCCGTCAGGTACATCAACGACCCGATCATACTTCGGTACTCCTTCTGATCGACTGCTTCTCCATCCTCGTCGGCGTCGAGGGCCGTCGTAGTCGACATGGGCGTCGAAAGAGGCTTGGCCTCGCCCATGTCAAACTTTTTTTCGGGACGTCCTTTGTGTACTTGCCTTGATGCACGAACGTCCCATCCCGTGTTTGCTTGATTTGTAGGCCGAGGAAGAAAGTCAACTCGCCCATCAAGCTCATCTCAAACTCCCTGCTCATAAACTCTGCAAACTTGGCATTCAAAGCGTGAGAAGAACCACCGAAGATGATATCATCCACGTAAATCTGAACCAAAAGGATGTCATTGCCTTGCTTGAGGAGAAACAAAGTCTTATCTACCGATCCCATCCTAAACCCCTTCTTAAGCAAAAAAGGTTTTCAGCCTCTCATACCACGCTCTAGGGGCTTGCTTAAGACCATACAAAGCTTTGTGCAACTTGAAGACATGGTTAGGATACTTGGGATTTTCAAAGCCTGGGGGCTGCCTAACATACACTTCCTCCTCTATGTACCCATTTAGAAAAGCGCTCTTGACATCCATCTGAAACAACTTAAAGCCCTTAGCAAAGTGAAGCTAACGCCAATGCGGATAGCCTCTAAGCGAGCTACAGGAGCAAAGGTTTCCTCAAAGTCTATCCCCTCTTTCTGGCAATACCCCTGAGCAACAAGCCTAGCCTTATTCCTAACAACCACCCCATCTTCACTCTGTTTGTTCTTAAACACCCACTTTGTACCTATAGGATGACACTCTAGAGGTGGAGGAACTAAGACCCGACTTGGTTTCTCTCAAAGTTTTCTAACTCCTCATGCATGGCATTAACCCAATCGGGGATCGAGATAAAGCATGTCCAACATCTCGGGGCTCAAAAGAAGCTACAAATGCGAGAATGAGCAAAGTGAGAGATGTGATACGACTGGACCGCGTGACTCGCTGGTCAATGTCACCGATCATCGTCTGAGCGGGGTGACGACGCTGAATGTGTCGTGGAGCCTCTCTGTAAGAAGTCGCCTCCCCCTCAACAGCAGGCTGGTGCCTCCTCGGGTGCGGCCGGCGCTTGCCGAGGAAGAAGCTTTCGAACGGTGCCCAAGAAGTGGAAGTAGATGGGTGCGGACCGTGAGCTGAAGTAGTCGTCGCAGGGCTCGATAGGGGCAGCCGGGTGGAGTCGGCTCGGGATCACCCCAATCGGCATCGTCCTGCTCCTCCTCCACAAAAATGCTTTCTCCAAGCTCTTCATCACACTGCACGCTCAAAGACAGGGGGGTTGTACAAGGCATAGTTTCATCGAATGTGACCTCACGGGTCTCCACAACACGGTTAGTTTCAAGGTTAAGTACTCGATAAGCTCTAGAATGCAAAGCATAACCAAGAAAGATACCGTCGGAAGACCTGGACTCAAACTTGTCTAAATTACCTTGTTTCAAGATGAAGCACTTACACCCAAACACCACTGAAATGACTCACCTTGGGTAACCTCCCAAATCGCAACTCATAAGAAGTTTTCTTCGTAAAAGCACGGAGAAAGATGTGATTGGAAATATGACAAGCGTTGTTGATTGCTTCGGCCCAAAACCTCCTAGGAGTCCTATGCTCATCGAGCATCGTCCCAACCATTTCAACAAGGGTCCGATTTTTGCGCTCAACAATGCCATTCTTTGCGGAACAAAAGGTGAGGAAAAGCGGTGCTCAAGACCCAAAGACTTACAAAAGGTTTCAAAATGAGTATTCTTGAACTACGTGCCATTGTCACTATGAATAGCTCTCATGGCATTCTTAGGGAACTCATTTCTCAACCGAATAATCAAATCTCGAGCATGTGAAAAAGCCTCATCCTTACTCTCCATGAAAAACACCCAAGAGTATCTCGAAAAGTCATCCACAATCACTAGCACATACCACTTCCCACCTTCTGACCGAACCCGAGTTGGACCAACTGTGTCCATGTGAAGTAGCTCGCCGGGTTCCTTGGTCATGATTTGATTCACAGGTGAGTGAGAAGCGGCTATCATCTTTCCATGACGACAAGGGTGGCAAACAAGATCCTTCTCAAATTTCAACTTGGGCAATCCTTGGATTAAGCCAAGTGAGCTCAACCTAGAAAGAAGGTCAAAGCTCAAATGACCAAGTCTCCTATGCCACTTCCAAAGCTCGAGAAGAGGATCCGGCCACCAAACAAATGGGAAGAGCCAAAAGAGTGAGAAAAATCAGCTCGAAAGACACGGCCAAATGGGACGATCCGACAAACAAGATCTCCCCGAGAATCGAGAACTCGAGAAAAACCATGTTTAAAAGCGCACTTCAAAGCCATCCTCAAGGAGTTGCGAAACAGAGAGCAAATTAAAATGCAAGTTCGAGACCAAAGCAACATCCTTGAGAACAAAGCTCTTGTTAACCCGAATGGTTCCACGAGAGACCACTTTTACCTCTACTATTATCCCCGAATGTGATGTACTCTTTGTGTGGCACGGGGTCGAGGCTGGAGAACCATTTAGAACTTCCGGTCATGTGGCGCGAACATCCGGAATCAATGAGCCATGTGTTCTCCAAGCCTCCATCCTACATCAATAGAAAGACATAGGATGAGCAAATGGCACACCACTTGGGGTTAGTAAACTGAGAAAGGATACCCGGTGATGCATCATTTGCCCCGAAAAAGTGTTAGGAAAAACACCAAACATGCCATGTCCCATTTGAGGAAAGCGATCACCACGAGAGGGAAAACGTGGTCCGCTAGAGCGTGGGGACTCAAAAAGCACCGCCGTGAGGTTCATAGTCATATTGACCACGACCTGAACCCCGCCGTGCCACGACCACCACGTGGTCTCGCAACTGAGGCCTAGCACCTTGAGGCATTGCACCTCTAGGCCTAGTAGTGCGCCTCTGAGCAGGCGGTACATGTACGCCATGGGGAGGACGGTACATGTTCGGTTGTTCAACTCAAACTCACGCTTCTCATCTCTCTTCCTCCTAAAGCAAAACTCAACCAAGTGACCATCCCTATGACAATACTCACAATGGTACACCTCTCTCTTAGGTGTTTGGCTCACTTTCTTGTGGGTATGGTTCACTCTTGGAGGTGGCTTGGCTTTGGGAAGGGGTTCCTCAGAGATGGAAGGGAGTGTGTCAAGTGGGTTCCTTAGGTGGTTCGATTTTTGGAATCCACACTTGTTTTTACGGGGTGGAGCTCTTGGAGGTTCTTCAAACACTCCATCTTTGGTGAGAGGCACAAGTGGCTTAGGTGGAGTGATTTTGAGTAGCTTAGGAGTAGTGGAAGGTTTTTCACTCGGAGGCACACCACTAAACTCACCAACTTTGCCATAAAGATCATCACCCTTCCCATCTAAAGCAAAGCCTAATCCCGGTCCACCAATTCCCCTCTGAATTGGTTGACCATCATGCCAAGTTGCGGCTCACCGCAAGACACCCAACTCAAGATGGTCCGAAGGTATGTGTTTTCCTCCTCGGTACGCACCTTGTCATGCCGACAATTTGCAAGTTCAAGCTCTAAACCCTCACAAAGAGCACACTTAGCCACACTAGTGCTATACGAGTTGGCCTTTTCAAACAAAGCAAGTTTGGCATTCTTCTCTGCCAACTCAGTTGCAAGTCCGAGCAAGACTTGCACGCACTCAACGAGCAGGTGAAGCATGCACACTATCAAAATCATCAACCAACTTAGCGTACTTGGACTTTGCAGACTAGCAAGATCAGCCATGTAAACGCTACAAAACTCACACTCGGCTCGTCGGACACTATGGGAGTGTTCTTAACTAGCTCAAGCTCCTTAAAGCGCATCTTCTAGCTTAGCCTTGTACTCTTTTCTATCCCTAGCGGCATGCTTAAGCAACTTATCTTGACGAAGCAAAGTGGCGGTCAAGTCATCAACCTCGGCGACAAGAGCATCGACGGAAGGTGATACCTTAGATGGGTCGTCGTCGTCGTCGTCGTCGGGAGCATCGCCGTTGCCGCTCTCCACCTCGTCACCAAGTGCCATCGTTCGAAAGCCTCCGTGGGTGGAGTCGGCGAGGAAGCGAGTCCGTTCAGCTTGTCCTCGACCTTCCTCTCGGACTCGTCGTCGCTCGAAGAGGAGGAAGCATGCTCGTTGTCGGTCGAGGTCGCTGAGGGAGGCGAGGAAGGCGCGCTCTTTGCCTTGAACTTCTTCACGAACTTGCGCTTCATCGCTTCCTTGTCAAAGCCTCCCTTGGACTTGTACTTGCCGGAGGTGTACTCGCGCTTCTCCTTGTGCTTGTTGGAGGTGGACTTGCCGAAGGAGTGCTTGTTTCGCTTGGGGCCGGTTGGCGGCAAGTGGTCGGGGTCGCCGCATCCATAGCATCCATCCTTCGGTCCACCTCGCCCGACGATTCAAGCGGTTGTTGTGGAACCGCGAGAACCGGGCGATGACGAGGGCCAGCTCATCGTCTCCGAGCACGTCCAAGCTGCTCTTACATCCCGTGATCAACGAAGACAAGGCAAACATCGCAGAGGAGGGGGTTAGCTGAAGAACTAGTGACACCGTTACCTGACACCAGCGCCATAGTCGGAGCAGAGGGGTTGTGAAGTTTGGCCTGGATCTGGTGGTCGATCTCACTGGACTTCAGCTTGCTGAAGAGCTCGTCCACGGTGAGGGTCTCGTAGTTCTGCGACTCGAGAAGAGCTTGCACCTTCGCATCCCAAACCCTCCGATCAAGAGCATGTAACAACTTCAAAGCTCTCTCATGATCGTCATAGGGCAAGTTTGGCTTGTTCGCACGCATCTTGTTGACAATGGTCTGAAAGCGTGAGAACATAGAATCGATGGTCTCGCCATCAAGCTGTCGGAAACTCTCATACTCCTGCTTGTATGTGTCAAAGAGTCTGGTCTTAATTTGGGGAGTCCCCTCGTGATAGATGTGTAGCTTCACCCAGATCTCTCTAGCAGTAGTCAAGTGTCCGACACGCTCAAACTCAGACTCAGAAAGACTCGAGAAGAGAGCATTACGTGCCTCGCTATTGGCATCGTGTTGTTCCATTTGCTCCTGACCAACACGAGCAGGGAGAACAACGTAAGCCTCATTCTCACAAATTTCCCATACCCTCGCACCGAGACTCTGGAGATATGCAGACATCCGAATCTTCCAGTACGGGTAATTGGTTCCATCGAAAAACGGTGGCTTCCCTGAACCACGAGCCATGTCGCCTTCTGCGGATCAAGAACCGGTTAAGGTGGAATGATCCTTAACCTGCTCTGATACCAATTGAAGGACCGAATACGGCGACCAGAGGGGGGGTGAATGGGAGCCGATCAAAATTTCTTTCGAATGGCCACTGTCCCAATCGACCCTCCAAAAACCCAAAACTCACACGTGAGTAGTTCTCGAGTCAACAAGTGACTGGATGTTCTCCGGTAGTCCCCGGGAACACAGCGAAACACTCAAGGCAACGAAAAGCCAAGCGAAAACAAAGAACTCCTCAAGACCGGAAACTGCAACAGACCCCTGAGGTTCAATCGGTTCGATCTTTGAGGTTCAGCAAAATGAACTTCGAACAACAAAACGCTTCTGAGACCGGCGAGGCTCGGCACCTCTAGTGCTTTGAGGTTCAGCACTTCTCGAACCGACGAAAAACGCTACAAAACCGGCGAGGCTCGGCGCCTCAAGTCTTGAGGTTCAGCACGGGCTCCAGCACAAGAACACCAAGAACGAAAATCGCCATGATCTTCAATCCGCCCGATCTCCTCCAAATCTCAACCAACTGCACCCAAATTTGAACCGTGTGTTCCCAAGGCAGTGGAGAAGCTCCCTCTAAGAGATCATAGCTTGAGATTGGACGAATCAACGGGAATCACAAAGGGGACGAAGAAAACGAGCAAAAACCGGGCGTCACCAAGAATCGCCGATCTCCTTGCACGGGACAAATTGGAGGAAACCCTTCGGTGGAAGTGTTCTCCTACAAGCAAGAATCGAGCAGCAACAAATGGTGCGCAAAATGATCAACCATAGCTCGAGAAATCAACTCGGGAACAAACGGGAGAGAAGAGGGAAAACGAAGAACGCGAAGAACACCAATTAAAACACAAATCAACACATCAATCTGACCCAACGAGGAAACAAGGAGGATTCGGGACCTCCTTTCCCATGAGTAAACTTGGTTCTTACACTAATTGCAAAGATCAGTGGACCTCTCTCTCACTTAGCACCTAGAAGAGGGAAACCCTAGAAAGGATGAAGAAAAATGCAAATGGGAGAGGTGAGGGAGATGGGGCTCCCTCCACCTTACTTATCGGCCGGGCTTATTTCATTTTCCGGTTTTGCCCCCGATACAACTCGAGCAAACCGCCTAACCCTAGGGACATTGCGGTCCAACTCGAACCGACTTGATGCAATCTTTGATCCGGCGGCCACCGCGCCTTCTCACCGGTAGCTTCGCCTCGGACGCGATCTCCCCGATGCCGCCACGTGCCGTCCGTCCGCCTCGGGACCTCCGCCCGAGGGTTTTGTGGCTCAACCCGAGAAACCAGCCCAGGGTGGTTTTGAGGCCCAAACCACCGAAACCCTCCACCGTTGGTTTTGAGGCCCAAACCAACAAACCGGCCCATGTCCTTGCACTTGTCGAAGCCAAAGCGCCCGACAACGCGATCCCGCTCGGCGATTCCGGGTCCCTCGGTCCAAGTCTCGATCGTCCGCCCTTTCACCGCTCCCGGTCCATTCGGGCGCGGCCCGCCATCACTTGACCTTCACCTCGCCGTCGGCCACCGCCTCCATGCTCGACACCTGCACAACACAAGCCAAGGCACATGTGGAACTCGTGGCTTTCACCACCGTCAGTAGCACCCCATCCGAGATGCTAGTAGTTGAATCAATCACTCATCATCACAACTGAACCACAAGTATAAACCTTGTGTTCGCAGTTTGAATTGAAATCAAAGGTGTGGGCGTGTGGGTTAGGGGTTACAAAGTTGTTATGCACGATCGGTTGCTGTGGGACAACAGCGACGACCAACTTTACAAAACGTGGAAGGACCATTTGGTTCATTAGTCTATGTATATTATAACCAGAGATTAGGACTATATAAACTAAAATGAAATATACCATTATTCTAATCAGACATGCATGCACCGATGACAAAGCAAAGTGTCATACATGAATCTTTTCGAGAAAAGGTTTTGCTTGTGATTGCTTGCACTATATAGTGTTATCCAAATGAATTGTTAACTATGCCATTACCTACAATGCATTGCTTATTCTAGCTAACACTTTCTAAAGTGTAGTTGTAAACCGGTAACTGATGCAAAAACGGTTCCCCTGGTTTTGCTCTGATCCTTACAATGGGCAGGGCAATGAGTTTTTTTTCTTTTGACACTGATATCATTGTTCTAGGGTAATAATGTTACTTAACATCATTGAATACTGGGTAGCTCATGACGTTGCTCCCTCCAAAACAGGTGTGATAACGACATCAACTTCAAACGACTTATTTGATATATATATATATATATATATATATATATATATATATATATATATATATATATATATATATATATATATATATATATATATATATATAGGGATGCGCTAATCACTCCCCGGGTAATGAATAACTATTCAATACCCGAGTCCCTCCCTGCCACCGTCTGCACCCAGCCCCTAGCGTCCCGCACGCACGAAAGGCGCAGTGCCGTACCACGTGCAACACTGTTTTTTCTCTCTGTCCGTTTTTTCTTTCACCAGCCGTTTTTTTCCCGGACGGCATGTGGAGCCGATTTTTTGTGTGTCGTGTGTCCATTCTTTTTTTTTTTTGGCAGCCATTTTTTTTTCTTCGTGTGCCCATCCGTTTTTTGTCACCAGCCGATTTTTATTTTCGTCATTTATATGATGTTCTGTTCTTTTTTTTTTTTTTGCAAGCCAATAATTTTGGTCGCTGACCTGATTCTTTTTTTTTCTGTCCGTTCATTTTTCCTCGTGATGATTAAAATTGTCGGGTAATAATTCCTTAATTTTATATTGTAAATTTCTCACTGGAAAACCAGATCTTTACACTTTGAATCTTGAAGTCATGATGACATCTGAAATTAAATCACAATACAATAGAACAATTGGGGGGGTCCATAGCTCAATTAATTTTTAGAATACAAAAACAATACACAACTTTATCACTGTCTAATATTGTCAGTCAACCAACAAATACTCAGGATGAATAGCTATATCTGCCGCAAAAATATGAGCTCAAAACTGCACAAAACCTTGTAAAGAAAAGAATAATATCCGGTGTTTCTGGAGCTAGTTTGAAAATGTACGTACTGGCTACAGGAAAGATGCAGCATGCATCATAAACCTTCGTTGATTATTCCTAAATAAATAAAAGTTATAGCACGCGGACACCCTTGCATACGAGCACACTATCCGCCACGGTGACAGAATGTGCAGATACATTGCATTATCAACTGTGGATTGCATAATAATCCAACAATCCATTGGGGAAAAATATAGTTGAGTAATCAGAGAATTTGAATAAAAACATATTATGATTCATAATATAGAAAAATGTGTTTTGCTAGTAAACAAAGCACACCAATGATTAATCCGTGGGCGTGCAGGTTGGCACTGTAAATTTTCTTTTTCCAAGAACTAATATTCTGCAAAAGTTAAATCACAGAGGCCTCAAGATGAGTGAGTGCTGGTAGTGCTGGTTTACTCATATTCATGCAAAAACATGCCAGTGAGTGATTGCTTGTCTTGGAGAAAAAAATCAAGTCAAGGAGTCAACAGCAGCTAAAATAACCTGATTATTGCATTTTTCTATTTTTTTAAAGCTTGACATCAGGTGTTCAGTAATGCACCCATTTTACTGATCCATGAACACCAGAAGATCATGCACAAGCAGTAGATACTAGGTACAGACATAACAACAAGGCAACTACGTCCATCTCTATAGCTGCCAGGTCTTTTATTTTATTGTTTACACTTCGTACTACCTGTACAAGAACAAAATTTATAGAGCATCTCTCATGCAGGAACTAGCATATTTCTGCACCTGATTCACAAGATGGTTGTTAGTCAAATTTAAAAAACTACAGATTCTAGTATGTCTGGACTCGATCGTCAAGATGATTGTGAAATTAATTTTTGACAAGGGCAAGTAGAACTTCAGATTCTAGTATGGTCAATCAGAACTACCAAAGGAATTCTGGTAGTAGATGGACAAGCAAGATGCAAGAATGCTCTAACAAGCATCCTGCAGTGCTATATATAAAACCAGTAGTATTGTATGCATATAAACATTGGTAGGTTTAACTAGACAATTAAGCAATAATGTGATAAAATGACCTCTGCATTACTCTTTTTTCAAGTAGAACTCACTGTAATACAATGTCTCACTCCAGTCATGCAAGATATATAGGATCCCCACATAACCAGCACAATGAACACATAACCAAAGGCTACCAGATTTCAGTTCATGTGAACAAATAATTTTTAAAATCTTATTCAATTTGTGCTGTAATCAGGTTTATCATAATGGGAAAATGGGGAAAATCTGAATTTTACATTGTTGATATGAAAATAATGATATGACTAGTACCAAGGCATACCATATTTTAAGAATGGAGACATAAGGCGCCCTCAGGCCAGCATAGATCCCAAAATTGACACCAAGGAAGCAGCCTCTAGTGAAAAAAGGCCAATAAATCTGAACTTTTTTAGCAATTTAGGTTTTTGATTAGAACCAAATAGGATGATTCGTCACTATGGCTGTGAACAAGTATCAAATTAGCAGTGAGCATGTAGAACAAAATTATCATATCTAAATAAAAATAATAAAGAAAAAAACTGATTCAGTATAATAGTCTTTATTGAATGGCAAAATAACCTTCACTAAATAATTTACTATATGCAAGGTATCCTGATCACAAATAATTACATAAATATTGATGGGAAGACCTACCTACCTTCCAAATAAAGCAAGTGAACAATAAAAAAAAAAGGTAATTTGCTTGAACTTCGTGTGTAACTAGGAAAACATAAATTATGATATGCAAATCTAGTAAATTAAAGTAAGGCTTCTCATCAAATAATGGCATATATAGATGCAAAAATCTCTTATCCCCCAATATGACAGGAGCAAACAATAAATAATAAAATTATTTGCGCACTACCCTAATCGAAATCTTGTCATGTGTATGACCTGAAAAATCTAGGGAACCATGCATTGAAACCTACTGTGTGCCAGCAAACAATAAATAATTAGATTATTTGCACACCACCCTAATCAAAATCTTGTGTGACCTGAAAAATCTAGGCAACCATGCATAGAAACCTAATGTGTGCCCAAAAAAAGCTTCAACCATATGCAATATAGCATGGGTACACATGCGATGAGCAAAAGCTGGAACTGCAGCTTGCTGATTGATGAAATTTACTAATAGGAAACTGCACCTATGCTCTGTAATACTCACATCGACTTAGGAACCAGTGATAAGCAGAGACACATATTTTGCTATGCATTATTATGCCATCTTTGATAGCTCAAAGCAGATTTTAGACAAGTGAGAAACAAAGCAGACATTTTGGACTGAAACCTACACCTATGCTATATGATCAAAAGTATGACCTCAAAAAAATCCAATGTGTGAGCACAGAAGGCATAATAGTCGCATTATAAATTATTTGCAACCACGCTGAACTAGTAGAAAATGTTGTCATGTGTGACTCGAAAACACTAGTGAACCATAGAATATTTACAGCCACACTAGACTGGTCACAAATATTGTCATGTATGGCCAGCCAAACTTCAATTATATATATACAATCTGGCATAGAATTAGGTTTATCAATTGATAATACATTTGAAAAAAACCTCTCTATCTTCTAACTAGATATCTTTTAATTTGAAATGGAGGGACTATCCATTTGAGAACGAAAATCCCATGGATAATTAGCTGAATTAATAGTATGATAATTTTCTAATTAGATGCCCTTTGCTCATAAAACCCTGAACCAAAAAAAGAAACAGAGAGATAAAGATATCAATTATACTGATCTGATGCTTGCATTCTAGTTCCCATAAGGGTGGGGTAGGCTTGGCGGATGTAATACACAGTTACCAGGTCTTTCTAACACCTGCACAATAAACTACAAAATAAATTTCAACACAATAAACTACAAAATAAATTTTCAGAAAAAAGAGGGTTGTAGAACTAGAACTTAGTGGTCCAGCCATCCATTTTGTCATTAAGGTAGGATAATGGTTCTAAATTTTTTTACACACTGAACCTGACATAATTTTGTTCAGGGATGTATGCTTTTCATTATCCTAGTATATAACAATATGAGAAGGCACCAATCAAAATATCTGGAATACATGTTTGCCATTGAATCAATAAATTTAGGGAATACTCAAAGTTTCTGTTATCCTAAATTGAGGATACTTTTTTACTTAGATATGATAGCGAAGTCCTAATCAATATGCTTACTAAAACTCTAAACTGAAGCAATCAGAGATCCACGCGCAGCTTCCTACTTGTACAATGACAGCCATACTTGCTGTCATGCATCATTAAAAAGGTACGACCAGACCTTTCCACTCAAGAAAATCTATTTGACTAAAAAACATTAATTATAGCAGAAAGCTAAATCCAAGAAACATTATCTGGACAAATTGTATATCACCTCAACTCGTGGCTTGCAAGCCAATCCCATTCAATATTTACCTTAGCATGCTTCAGCATTAATATTTTGCCAAGAATGTTGTTTTATTTTGGTGGCGCAATAATTTTCAGATGGATTATAGAAAAAAAATCAGTTCAGGAAAAGCTAATCATTAGGTTGTTAGCACCTTGATTAGCATCTTGCAGAAACCAAATTTGACTAATAAGACGATTTTCTTTTAGAAAAAAGAATGTATTATATTCCATCCTGTGCAAGAGTTTTGCACAAAGTCATTCATTATTACAGAGCAGCCTTTAACCGGAAAGGACCAAATTTGACTAATAAGATGATGATTGGCATAGAAACCAAATTTTACCAATAAGACAACTATAAAATCATTAGCACCCAATTTTACAAAAAAAATGGTAAAATGGTTAGCATAGAAGCATCCGGAAATCTGACAGAACATGGTCAGTTTCGGGGAGAAAAAAAATGATAGGCAAAGTAAAAAACATAATTCCAGCAGACATGCACAAGTGACTTACAATAAAATTCAAGACAGTGGCTTCTTCTCTAACCACATAATGTTCAGTGGAGGAAAAGGAATTTTACTTTCTTGCAGCAGCAACTTTCTTGGAAATTCTCTAAAAGTTTTATCCTAGATAAAGCTAGAACCAAGGTCAAATGCAGAAGGAAATATGCACATGTTGCTAAAAGAGGAACAACCTTATAATATATTCCTTTCACAGAAGACCTGCAGGTGTAGCCAGAAATCATTGGGAATTCATACAAGCCTATGGATACAGCATGCATTCACCTGTAACACTCTATTGCCTGTTGTATACTCAATAATTGAATAAAGGTCTCCATATAACAGACATACTAACAGAGCATGTCCAGCATATGGAACTACTTGATTCGATCCCAGTTCAAAAATAGAATAATCCTAGAAACAAAAGGGGCTCCTTCCAGGACCAAGACTAATTCTATATTTAACAGCCCCATAGCACTTCATGGAACTCAGTAAAAAGGACATGAGGTGATAAAGGAAAATGCATGACAACATTTGATGGCTACCACTATTTAGGTATCGTATCCAAACCAATGAAGGAAATGTTGAAATGGAAGATGGAGGCACTTTGTAAATTTTGGGATATTTCATAAGATGGACTGTATATAAATTGTACAATCAGATAATTCGCTCCAGTATCATGTAATGATTAATTATTTCTAGATGATATGTTTTCCGGCATGACTGTAAACGGAAACGTTGATAAATGGCAAGAACAATCTCATCTCATGATATTACTTCTCCAGGGGAGTGCTTGCACACAGCGTATGGGAACAGGAAGGATAGTTGCACTCCTGCACCAACTAGTAATATTTTTCCAATTTCAATGTAATAAATAATGTAAATAATGCATCAAGAATGTCTGGTATAAATTAGGGGACTTAAATGTACAGCTATTTGTACTATATGTATATAAAAAAAGGTTACTATAATTTTGATACAGATCGTAAAGATTATTTTAAGCTAAAAAAAATTAGGAATCTTCGTATTGCTATCCACAAACTCCAGAACCTAGTATTGTCCTACAAATAAATAGAGTACAAAACTAAAAATCGCTTGACAATTTAATCAGAAAAGGTCAAAAGTAGTCCGCAATTTGACAGAAGATCCTAGTTCAGGTGAATAATTAAGTATTTAATTAAGTATTTTTAGATCCTAATTGCAATTTGTCCTCTGATGAGGGACAGAGCATGCCGTCTTTGAGCAAATCACAATATTGTTGGACACCCTCCCAATAGAATACTCAAAGTATCAGGAATTTCTCGAACAACAATCAACTGGCAGATAAAAAAAAAAGCGAGTGGCTGAGGAGTGAAACATTACCTTGGGCTTGATTAACGATAGGCATCAGTTATTCTCCTCTGGATCAAACATACATGTATCGACCTCCAGATCCAGCCGAGGCAGAGGAAACTGCGATCCCGAGAATTTAGGGCCAAGATCCAACTCATTCTAAAGTTCAGGGGAAGATGACGGGTCAGTTGCTTACCGTGGTCCGTAGAGATCCACTCTAGTAGCCATGTTCGGAGGTGACTACTACGATGGGGCTGACGCTGCAAAGCTCCGATCACAGCAAGCACCTGCCGCAGACCGCGCCCACTGGTGTCAAGGTGCCACTAGCAGCGTCTCGTCGAGGAGGTGGAGGATGCGCAGCAGGGCAGCACCGGGCGGGGTTGGCTTGAGGAGCGCGCCCGGCGGGCGGCGGCGGGCGGGTGTGATACGGAGCAGGCGAGCGGACGGGTCTGAGCCTCCGAGGAATTCTGAAAACCGAAAAGATCGTGGGTGGGGAGTTTTGGTGGTGCTCGTCTGCTCGGGCCTCAGCGAGAAAAAAAAAACAATTGGACCGGGCCTAGGAGGTTGAGCGAACGGGTGGGCTGGGAGCCTGCTTGACGAGACGCTGGGTACTAATTATTATTTAGTGCCCAGGGTACTACATAGAATAACTATATATATATATATATATATATATATATATATATATATATATATATATATATATATATATATATATATATAGGTCCATGTACATAAAAAAATTTAGTGTTTTTTTTTTATATGGAGGGAAACGAGATGCCTCCTGCTTCCTTCACGTCAACTTCTCCCTGCACTCTTCTCTGGTGAACTTTCTATGCCTCCCTGCTTCCTTCACGTCAACTTGGCCCAAACCGGTGGAGAAAAACAAGAGGAAAAAGTTTCTATGGGACGGCGCCGCATGGCCTCATGTGTGACACCTATAGGCGGCTGACGCATGTCCTCCATAGTCGTATGTCATTCTGCATTCCATGCTATTGTAATCTAGTGTTTTTTAAAATAATATTTTTATTGATTAATTGTGAATTTAGAAGCTGTTATATGGAAATTACAAATATAGCATCCAATCGGTCTTTGGATGGCTAGCAAGAAGCTATCAGCAGTTAGGGACCAAGAGGCTTAGTGGGATCGATGTGGCAGTCGACTACTGCCCAGAGAGCCTATCGGCCCCATTAGGAGGTTAGTCGGCCACCTGCGTACCGATATGTCTATTCGGTTTCTGGGCCACCCAATAGTTGATAAGTATGTTGGCCTATCAACAGCTGACTAGTATATTTCATACCTTTGTTGGAAACCTTTGAACCAAGAAAATTAAGCAGCCAACTAGTATATTTCACGGAAAAACCTGGCTTTCCTTTTCTGAACACAACCATCACCCAACCAAGAAACTAACATTTGAAGGAATGTTCCGAACACTTAAAACTTTTGAAGGAACAACCATGTAGCTAAGGCCCACCACTAATGCTAACATGCCTTAGGGAACATAATCTAAATATGACATGCAGTGGCTTGTGTGGAACTTTCTAGGTTCAGAACTCCAGCGCTGATCCTAACATGCCTTAGGGATTGATGTGTCTATTACATTTTGTCTACTAGGTGTAGCGCAGGTATTTGCCCTTTCTATCGTGCCCTGGAGCTGGTTCCGATGCATCCTACTTCGTGTCACTCTTGGACTTCAGAGCTATACCTCACAAGCTTGAAGCTCTTCCTCCTTACACTTGATGATTGCTTCACGCAGGCATAACTGCTCCCGCCTCCTTTGCAGTTCATCCTCGACGCCTCCTGCCAACTCGTGTGGTCACGCCACTCAAGCGCCTCTCTACTCATGATGTCGCGTTGCTCGGTTGCCTCCAACTACACCAAGCGAATATAGATCCCTACTCTCGCGCATTGAGGGGATCTGTACTGATGTGCTGCTTGTCGTCTAGCCAACTGTTCGTGTTACGCCATCTTTGTTGTCGCCGCTAGCAAACTCATTGGGTAAGGGTTAGGGGGTACAGATGGGGAGAGGAGACACTGAGGCAGGAATTGGGATGGGGTTGTAGTGTATGTGGTTCAGGTCTGGAGACTTCACTTGAGGTGTTGGACTATTGAGCCATTTGGGTTGAACTCCTAGTGGGCTCCTATGTGCTCTCCTAGCAACGCCTGAGAGAGAAGTCATGATGTCTTTGGGTTTAATGGTTTTTTGATCAGTTGGAGTAGAAAACCGAACCGAATCCTCAAACCGAAGTTTTGAAACTTAAGAACCTCAACCGAAAACCAAACGAACCTCATATTGGTTCGGCTCAATTTACGATTTTTAGTGAAAAACCACCCATCTTGACCAGCGGTACCAGCGAAAAGTAGCTAGTTGATGAGGCTCGGAGAAAGAATATACAAAAAAAGAGGGTAACATTGATGTGTAAGAGTATACATGAATATATACTATATAGTAGATAGAGTAGACACCAAGCTTTTTTCGATGATGGTAGACAAGATGATATTAGATTGGGCTTTCTAATTATTTGCCATTGGCATGGTAGCTAACTCTCCAATTGCTATCTTTATCGTGTCGCCTATAAATTTGTCCTAGAAAATAGTGACCTTGCTAATGTTTTGTCATTTTCGCTAACATGGCACACCAGATCAGCGGAACTTGACGCCTCATACTCTATCTTGATGACGAACATGTGGGGCAGCGGCGAGACATTGGACGCCGAGGAGCCGAGGCTGATGCCCTCACGGCCTCACGGTTACTGGAGACTCCAAGCTTCGCTCCAGTCGAGAAGCATCAGGGAGCCTTGCCCGTGGGGCCACGATGAGGTCTATCGCATCGTCGACCACGTGCATGCTCTACTCCACGTGGTGGACCGTGGCCTGCCGCCTGTTTGCGCATCCAGGCGGGGCGTCCGCGGACAAGCGTGGACAACACAGAGCCTGAGCCCTACGCCACCGCATCGACATGAGACCCGACAAGCTCCACACGTGTGGCAAGCTGCCACACTCGCGCACCCCTGCATTCGCACTCGGCTTTCTAAAGCACTTCAACCTCGGCTGCTCGCTCGCAGACATCAAAATGGACGAGGACAGACCAACGGAGAAGAAGGTGCCATTTGGGCTGGATTTATGGGGGCAGACGGAGGCGTTAACTATCATGCTGGCTAAATGATCTGGCATGTCACGTCAGCAAAAATGGTAAAACATTAACAAGGTCATTGTTTTATAGGACAAATTTGTAAGGGCGTCTCCAACAGTGCCACTTCAACTACTCATAGAAATTCATGTCAACACTTTTCTTATGTGTAGGAGAGAGAAGATGGAAAAGAGAAGAGACTCTCTTATCTCAGCATCTATCTCGCTTAGAAAATGAAGTAGTTTGTAGGCCTGCTCATAAAAAATGAGAGGAAAGATTGAAGATATAGAATAAAAAAACTATTTACATTCTGGTTCATATAATAAGGTGTTAATGATATGACATATATAAGCTAACTCTGTTGAGAACACCCTAAACGGCATGATAACGATGACAATCGGTAAACTGATCTGACGTCATCATCCCATTGTGGTTGCCCACGAAACGAGATTGCCGTTGCCGCCCAGTCAACCAAAGTCGACCGTTGGGTCCGCCCCGAAATCAAATCAAATCGCCCTCACGAATTCTCCATTCCACTTCCACTTTCGACCGTTGCATATTCTCCCTCCACAAAAACCCAAACTCTCCTCCCGCAGTCCCGCTCACGCCGCCGCTCCCCTCCCCAGCGCCCCCGTCGAGGACTGACGCGGCGAGATGGTGTCCAGGACGCCCACGAAGCCGTCGCCGTCGCCCAAGCTCGGTGCCGGCAGCGTCACCCCGTCGAAGCCGTCGCCGCCGCTGGTGACGCGCCGCGGCCGTGCTCTCCGCCACCGTCTTTCCCCGCCACCACCAAGCGCCGCGGGAGCCCGCTCAAGTCGCTCGCGTCTGCGCCCGCCGCCGTCGCCGCCTCCTTCGACCGCTCCATCCGCTCCTGCCGCCGACGCCTCCTCAAGCTCTTCGCCCGCCTCGCTGTCCTTGGTAGCCCGCGCAAGCGCCGCGCTGCCGCCGCGGGGTTCCAGCGCCTCCGCTCCTCCTACCCGGCTCCTCCTTCGCCGCCTTCGCAGAACCCCGCGGTTCGCGCGCAGTCCGCGGCGCTCCCGCCGCCGCCGTCACCGGGGAGGCGGACGCTGTTCCTGGACCTCGACGAGACGCTCATCCACTCCCAGACGGACCCACCGCCCTCGCGGTTCGACTTCACCGTGCGCCCCGTCATCGGTGGCCACGCGGGTCACCTTCTACGTCGTCAAGCGCCCGGGCGTGGAGGCGTTCCTCCGCGCGGCGGCGGAGATCTTCGAGGTCGTCGTCTTCACCGCGGGGCTGCAGGAGTACGCCTCCCTCGTGCTCGACCGCCTGGACCCTGACGGGGAGGTGTTCGCGCACCGCCTCTACCGCGGCGCCTGCCGCGACGCCGGTGACGGGAGGCTCGTCAAGGATCTCGCCGCCACCGGCCGAGCGCTGGACCGCGCTGTCATCGTCGATGACAATCCCAATGCGTACGCCCTGCAGCCGGAGAACGCCGTCCCGGTGGCGCCGTTCGTGGATGATGACAACGATCAGGAGCTGCAGAGGGTGATGGCGTTCTTGGACGTCGCCGCGGGGTACGAAGACACCCGGGAAGCCATCAGATGCTACAAGGATCTCGTCACGGCAAGCTGAGCCGCTGTCCTGCCACAGCGGTGAAGGTGCTCCTTGTGCCAATCCCTTCTTGAATCAGTTTCAGGTTTAAAGTTAGCACATTTTCACAGATCTATCTACTGGTTAGTTGGAAAGAGAAACAGGATGTGTGTTGAAGCTTTGACTTTTCAGGATCTTCCTGAATTTCAATGCAAGTATTATGATGTAGCTGAAACCAAATTGAATTGTTACAGTAGAATGTTGAAATCACCGATTACAAAGACATTTTTATTTAATCAATGACTTGCACTGCATTCTGAAGCAATTTTGGGGAGTCAGATTAAAGGTGAATATGAGATGGTGATGAGAATCCAAGTTTCTGGATCTTCCGAATTTATCTATGCTGCTGAAATCAAATTGAAATTGTAGTATCTGCAGATGCTTTGAAACAAATATTTTTTGGGAACAAGAATTACAGGAGAAGAGAATATGTGATGGTGTCTAACATTCAGGAATTTTCCTCAATTGGGACCAAACATGTCGCTGAAATTGAAATATGTAATTGTATTCTGCGGAATGCTTCGAAAACTGTATTCTGTGGAATGCTTCGAAGCTATGGAATTACAGCCACAGGGACATGTCTCCATATCTCTCGTGCACAAGTTTTGACTGATTACTATCTTTTTGTTTCTTTCCTTCATGATGTTAGCAAATTGATAGCTGGTTTCTAGGCATTAAAGAAAGGACGGACAAACAAACTGTAGATGCAAAGAAGCGTTTGGTCCCATAGACAAATAATTGTGAAACGGATACCAAAACTATTTGAAACTATTTTATCATCTGTGTTTTTTTTTCTACTTGTGCAGGCAAGTCAGATATATTGTAATGTAGTGCTAATCTTGCACCACCAATGAGCTAAGCAGAATGTTTTCAATCCATTTTTCTGTACCCCCTAAGCACACCCTAGTAGAATGTCAAACATTTTATTTTAATTGCTCATATGACAAACTGTTGCAGAAATTTGTCCTCAAACTAAAATGTTCTCCCTGAACTGATTAGTCCTAGAGACCCATAAAGTGCAATTCCCATTCCCACCAAAAACAAGAGCTCCTCGAATCACCATCATCTAAGGATGTCTCCTTTTTATCCATCCATATTATTTTGATGATGATCTGATATTCCAAAACAAAGGGTGTGTCTAAATTGCCAGTAGGAAAATAGGAGCCTAAAAAAGAAAGTTATGCCAATGCGCATGAAAGTTTCATTCAGAAGAGCCACAAGCTCTATAAGTCTCCATAGTAATTCACTATTCTAATGGCACATATGCAAAATTTCAAACGTTTTATTTTAAAAAAATTAAAAGAAGAGCATACCATACCATTGCTTCCTTTTGTTTTGGATAAATAAAATTGTTCCATGAGTTAGAGGATCTTTTAAGCTAAAATGTCCCTTTGGTTGGTGTAATGCTTACACCGATAGAATTGTTTGCCTAGCAATTGCTGTGAAGCTACTACTGCAAAAAACATAGATAAAAGAACTTTGTGAAAGGAGGCTGCTGCCAAGTCGGCTGAACCAATTTAAGCTGGCTAATCCAACCTATCCACTAATACGGACCCATTCAATGCACCAAACAAGAATACAGAGAGAGGAAATGTGACACAAAATTTGGGATTGATTGACCTTGCATAGGCTGGCCGATTCCATCCATACTGGCTACTGTTCCAAGTATTCACCCACATTTGGTGTCCTCTTATTTGAAATCTCACCACTCCTCCCTTATGAATTAATGTTAAAATGTCCATATTACTTTGGTTTAATGATTGTTCGTAAAACTCGACCAAACCAATCTTGGGAGATTATTTGAGCACAAAATTTGGTTCGACACATTAGCTTGCATAAGTTTTATTTTTTTTTATTACTACTCAATTCTTGTGAGACCATTCTCAGTTAGGAAGATATTGCCTAAATTGCTAAAAAGATGAACACAACATACTAGTACTTCTTGCCTTCTCGATTAAGTATTACATGGAGAATATTTGTTTTGGGCTTTTCCCTATGTCTGATTAAGCTCAATTTATCATTAAATTCAAGGATTCTTTTTGTCAAGCATTCCTCCACCAAAGCAAACCCATGATCTTTTCACTTATCATATCCACCAATATGGTATTCCCAAATAAATACTCCAATTTCTTATTCCATCTAATATTTGCAAATTCCCATCAAATCCCTTTGAAAAAGAAGGCTTTGATCAAAAAATAAAAGAAAAGAAAGAAAGACGCACCAATTGACATTGCTCCATCAAATCAGACACATGTTCTTTTCACTTATCCTATCTAACAATATGGACAACCAATTGCATGAGTAAATACTGAAAGGAATAGTGTTTGGATCCAGTGGCAAAAGTTGTCTTTGTCATATCGATGTTACATGGCATGTCGGAAGGAGTTTTCGGATATTAATAAAAAACAAATTATAGAACTCGTTAGTAAACCACGAGACAATTTTTATATACTAATTAATCCATTATTAGCACATATTTACTGTAGCACCACATTGTTAAATGATGAACTAATCAGGCTTAAAAAATTCATCTTATAAAATAATCACAGTTTATGTAGTTATTTCTTTTTTAAGTCTATATTTAATACTCTATGTATGTGTCCAAAGATTTGATGAGACATAATAAAACTTTTCCCTAGAGGATCCAAACAATCTAAAGATTTTATGGATAGAGTAAAACTGTGTCTAGGGAATCCAAACATTGGACCATGGCAGAGGACTCATGGGGAGTTCAGTTGGGGCCCCCTCCTCCTGATACTTCTAGTGCTCACACTGTCTCAGGTAGACAGTACAAACCCGAAGATGCAATGCAATGCAATCCATACCATGAGAGCTAAAGAAGGTGCTTTTGACCTAGGCCCATTTCAATCCACCCCCATGCCTAAATAGAATTCCACTTCTAGGGCCCCTTTGGATTGGAGGGTAGGAAAAGGATAGGAAAAGGAAAACCATAGGAATTGAAGTGCACCACTTTTCAAATCCTATGGAATTATAAACATAGGAATATGAACTTGCAAGTCCTTTGGCAAGAGCTCAGGGAAACAAAGGGATTGTACAGTGCGTGTTGCTCTCAATTTAAATTAAACCGAAGGCCCGCTCAATTTGGCAGCTTGGCCCATTCATGACGCACAGCCCAAAGCCAAAGGACTTAGGAATCAGGGCAAGCAGACTAGCAGAGCAGTGCCGCCGCACCATCAAGCCTCCAATCACGCTTGTTCAGCGGCTCAGCGCCTCCGCTCCGCTCACCCGCTCGGCCGGTAATCCTGAGCATGCAGCCCGCAGGCCTTAGGCATGACCCGGCACGGTTCTGCGGCCCGGCCCGAAAGGCAAACGTGCCCGTGCCGGCACGAGGCAGGCACGAGTCGCGTGCTTGGGCGTTGCCTCGCACGCCGAGCGGCACGGCCCGGCCCGTAAAAAACAATGGGAGGCACGCAGTGCGGCCCGTTGGCTAGGGAGGGTATATATGCGTGCGCCGCGGCGCCCTGCCCTCCCCCAAACCCTAATCCCTTTCCCTCTCCCACCCCGCAGCCACAGCCGCGCCCGCCGGCCTCTCCCCTCGCCACCCCGGCCCCCAAACCCTAATCCCCTTCCCTCGCCGTCGCCCGCCGAATCCTGCACTCCGGTAAGGTCTCCACCGGCGGATCTTGAAGATACCTCACGGGATCTTGTACTAACCGGCCGGAGTCACGGCGCTCTCCACCCCGCCCCCTAAACCCTAACCTCCTTCCCTCGCCGCCGCCCGCCGCCGAATCCTGCACTCCAGCGAGGTCTCACCGCCGGATCTTGAAGATACCTCGCCGGATCTTCTCCGTCTCCATCTCCGTCGCTCGTCTCTGTCGCTCGTCTTCTCCAGTTCTCCGTCTCCATCTCCATCGCCGTCATCTTCCCCGTCTCCGTCGCTCATCTTCTTCGGTTCTCCGGCGCCGGGCTTCGTCTCCGTGCAGGCAAGTACCCTAACCCTAACCCCTACATCTCGTTGCTATTCATCTTCTCCGTTCGCCCGCCCCCAACCCTAACCCCTCCTATGGTCGCAGGTCACCGGTGTCTAGCTGGTGCCGCCGGAGCCGTTGAGGAACAGCGCCGAGAAGTGAAGAAGCAGAGCCGGGGTGGTGGTCGGTGGACATGGCCAACGCTGATGGTGAAGATGGTTACTCTTACTTGCCAAGCTTCGACGATGAGCTCCGGGACTGTGGACTGCCCGGCGAGGACGAAGATGACATGACTGATGCTGCTTCCCTCTTGTTCGGTTCCGTGCCAGCGGCTACGGCTGGTGCTGGCCGTGCTGCTGCTGCGTCAGGTGCTGGCCACGGCCGTGGCCGTGACCGTGGTAGTGGCGCTCCTACGCCTGGTACTGGTCGTGGCCGTGGCCATGCTGCCGTGCCTAGTGCTCCTGCAGTTGCAGCGCCCGGCGCTCCTGCAGTTGCAGCGCCAGGTGCTCCGGCGGCTGCGGCTGATGCGGCCCCTGCCCCTAGTGACGCAGCTTCTTTGGCATCATCGGCCCGAATGATGGCGGCGATCTCCTGTCTGGGCTCACTTTGATGAAGTTACTGAGAGTGTTGGTGGTGAGGATCGTGTTATTGCTATTTGCAAGATCTGTAGGTCTCGTTTGTCTGCTACTTCTTCTAATGGCACTGGTCATTTAAGTAGACATCATAAAGCATGCCAAAAGAAATCTGATCATGCTAGTATGGTTCAAACTAGGCTTGTTTTAAACCCTGATGGATCTTATAGAAATTGGGAATATAAACCTAAAGTTGCTAGGGTTGAGCTTTGTTGGTTGATAGCTAGATTGGATTTGCCTTTGTCTATTGCTGATAATTCTGCTTGGGATGAGTATATCCAGCGTGCTCACAATCCTAGATATAAGAGAGTATCTAGATTTACCACTGCTAGGGACCTGGCTAAGAATTTTAATGAGAAACTGCAACACCTAAAAAATGATATTTTTCCTGGTATCTCTTCTGTTTGTTTGACATCTGATATCTGGTCTGGTAATTCTAAGGAAGATTATATAACTATTGTTGCTCACTATATCACTAATGATTGGGAGCTTAAAAAACTATCATTGGTTTCAAACTGATTGAAGTGAGTCATAATGGTGTTAACATTGCTGAAGTTATCTCTGGTGTGCTTAGAGATTGGGGCTTGCTTGACAAAGTTTTTGCTGTTAGCCTTGATAATGCTTCTGCTAATACCACTGCTATGCTTGCTTTGACTCCTTTGTTTGATGGTTACTTGGGCTATGATGTTGATCCCTCTGATCCTGCTAAAAAGATATATCATGTTGTCCATCAGCGCTGTGCTTGCCATATAATTAATTTGGTTGTTAAATCTGGTTTGAAAAGGCTTAAAACTTGCATAGAAGTTTTTAGAACTGCTATTAATTTCCTCAATTCATCTAATCATCATATTGCTCAATTCAAGAACTATTGTCTTGCTAAGGACATCAGGCCTCGTAAATTCTGTTTGGATATGGATGTTAGATGGAGCTCCACCTATCTTATGCTTAAACATCTGATGCCATATAGATTTGTCTTTTCTGCATTCATCAATTCTCAATCTGGCTATGCATTACTGAATGAACAGCACTGGTACATTGCTGAAAAGGTGTTGGAATTTCTTGAATTGTTCTATGAGTCCACTGTTGCACTTTCTGGTGTTTATTACCCCACTAGTCCACTAGTACTGCATCACATACTTGAGATTGCTACCCACCTGCAAAATTATGAAAATGACAACCAACTTGGTGATGTTGTTGTGCCAATGAAATCTAAATTTCTTAAGTACTGGAAAAAATTCCACTGTTATATTCTTTTGCATTTGTTCTGGACCCTAGGGCTAAGATCAAAGTTTTGCAAAATGTGCTTGACTTGCTTGCTCAGTGTAACAATATCAGTTATATTGCTTATCTAGCTAAGGTTAAATCTGAGTTGCATAAACTATATGACAAGTATGAAGCTAGATTTGGTGCAGCTAGGCCAGCTAGAACCACACATCCATCTGACAGGTAAGAGGAAGCAGGCATGGAGCAGGATTTTTGGAGGATCAGGTTCTTCTTGTACTTCAAATAGTGCATCATTTTCATCTGTTTCATCTCCTGGTATATCTGAGCTCACTGCTTACCTAGACAGTGATAATGTTGTGGCCTATGATGATGACTTTGATGTCCTCAATTGGTGGCATGAGCATAAACTGACCTTTCCAGTTCTCTCTATGTTGGCTAAAGATATTATGACTGTTCCTGTGTCAAATACTTCTTCGGAGTCTACTTTTAGTCTGTCTGCAGGATAATTGAGGAGCGGCGACGGCGATTGGGCACCGACACTATGGAAATGTTGGTCTGCACCAAGGACTGAGAGCTTGGCGAGGAGCATGGGCAGCATACTGTGGTGGACAAGGAGTTAGAAGTTTACTTCAAGAACCAGTTCCTTGATGAAGATTCAACTACAACAGCTGATTGAAGGACGATCGATGTAATGTAAGTGATCCATCGAAACCCTTTCCATTTTGCTTATACTACAATAGTGAACCAACGTAATGTAATCCATTAATTTATTTGTGTAGCTCGCTGTGGAGGACAAGGAATTGCATTGCATGATTACCTCAAGACCTTGTAGTTTCTGAGTTGCTTGCTATTGCTATTAGTATTAGGTAGTGAGCAGTGGCAGTGGGAGAGTATGAGACTGAGTTTCCTTTTAAGACATTTGAATCTTGGATTCTTGGCCTATAATAACTTTGACAATTGAACATTTCCTTAGCTGGTCGTACTCTTTTCCTTGCTAGGGTTTTATCTCACGAGGTGTGAGTTTTACCTAGCAAGATTTTTAATGAGGCGGCATTGCAGACAGCTCTATTTAATCAATTTGATAAATTTTACATCTTAGCTTGTCTTCTAGTTTGTTTCTGTGATTTTAGATAGAATCTGTTGTCTGGAAATTGAATTTGGAAATGAATGTTGTGTTTTCTAAATTTGCGGGCTGCGGGCTGGCACCAAGGCCTACTGGGCCTCGTGCTAAACGTCTTTGGCACGGCCCGAAATGCGCCCACGGACCGTGCTTGGGCTCTCGGCCGGGCACGGTAGCTGTTTCGGCGCGCACGGCGACGCGCGTGCCAAACGTGCACGTGCCCAAACGTCGCCGCGCCTCGGCACGGGCTCGTGCCGTGTCGTGCCGTGCCCGCCCGTTGCTCAAGATTATCGGCCGGGCCGCTTTAGCATTCGATAGCTCCACGCTCGCGCCTCGCCGCTCCATTGGGTCCATTCCTTCCTCCGTTCCCGCGCCACTCCTCCGACTAGGCCCGCGGCGAGCCGCGGGACCGAGAATCGACGGAGTGAGGAGGCGACAGCCGTGCCCTGCGCCCCCCGCCGCTGGCGCGTGTGCGCCCAGTGGCCTCCTACTGCAGAGGGGGAAGAAGGGAGAGAGCCCATCACCTAGATCTGGTCATGCCGGCGCTAGGGCCTGCCCAATCGGAGGCTCCGAGCCTCCCGGCGTCTGGCGTGCCGGCGCCCGGCTGCGGAGCTAGTGCCATGGTGCGCCACCACATCACATCGCCTGATTCGCGAGAGAGGAAGCGGTGGCCGAGGCGGTGGCTGAGGCAGCGGCGGATCCCGCGCGGATCAGACCAAGGTGAGGTGGGAAGCTTGCGAGAGAGTGTAGCATAGGGTGGATTCAGGGGCAAGAGATCTCATATTGGTGGAGCTGGATTCGCTGCTCAGCGATGGCGAGCAGACCGCCGCTCTGCTTCAGCTTTTGTCCGGCGTCAACACGCGCGCGAGCGCTCTCTTCGCGCCAGGAAAGTTACCAAGAGGTCTGAGCTCTTGTTTTGATTCCTATGGAATCACGCTCTGAATTGCCATCCCTATGGAATCGTTCCCGTGTTCTTTCCCGTGAAACAAAGGACGCTGTAGGAAAAAAAACCAGAGGAACTCGAATCCTGTTCCTTTCCTGCGTTTCACCCTTGAACCAAAGGGGGCCCTAGAAAGGTGAGATACAATATTAAAAAAACTCATGATAATGCAGTGCCATGTTCGCTTGTCTTATCAGCCGAGCTTATCAGCCGTTCGAATAGTATTTTTCTCACTCCAAACCAGCCGGCTTGTCTTATCAGCTGCAATGCATCAAATAAAAGTAAACCATAATTCTAATTTATCTATGTTCACATCTAAAATATGATATTCCTTAGTTTATTTTCAAACATGGATGTGACTAACAGGTCCTCATCAATTGTGCTTATTTGAAAAAAAGAAGACTAGCCGAAATAAAAGATCTCTTAGGGAGATCAACCGATCTTACCCATTGAGTTAACTAGAAGATTCCTCACGCGTTGCCGTGGTAATCACGAAAAATTTAGAATCAAATTAAGTAAAAATAGCATGGATAGTTTGCATTAATAAGTTAAAAGTTGATGGAATGATATGACTAATTAGTGGAAAATGATGTGGATAATTAGTAGGATATGATGTGGATTGCTTGTATGTCTAGATAGAACTTATAGTGGAGATTGACTTTATAAGAGATATAGATAAGTTTTGACTCTATTGGTGCATTTATTATTTTGAGATCAGCCCATGTAACCCATTCAGATCAACTATCTAATTGGTCAATTCATTCCCATCCCAAGTCCCAACCCATCGAGGCCAAGGCATGAGACGTGACACGGGCTTTAGTGGGAGGCTACATCGTGCCCAGTGGTGGTCGCACACGTGGATGAACCTGATGCGACTCCTATAATAAATAATAAATTGATGACTCTATGATGCAACTTTTCTACATTGTCCAGTTGAGCAGACTATATGGACTTTCTAGTAGGACATCCCGACTTTCATAGAAAGAAACAAGTATCCCAACAAACTAGACAGTGAACCTTTCATAATCATCTGAAATGCTCAAAAGAAAGCAAGAAGAAGAATCACCATCTGAAAGTAACTAATGAGAACACTGGAAACTATATTTGGCACTTCGGCAGCATTCCGTGCACTCCAAACCAGCGTTTCTTCATTAATTATTATATTGTTGAGATCAAGTAATGGCCCGATCGTACACAAAAAATAAGTTATATGTAATTCGCAAAAAAAAAAGAAAAAATATATTGTAATACAATATATTACCAACCATATAAAATTATAAATAATAATAGAGATACGGTTCAGCACAAGCTGGGTCCACTCTGAAATTTGTCAAAGACTTCCATCAGATAATATAATACTACCACGTCAACACAACACCAAAAGGACAAAACGATGGACCTTTTTCACTTCCCCGTGAAGCTACGAGCGCCTGATTGCCGTGACAATCCTGTTAAAGCGTACACGGAACATCGTCAATTGAGAAACTCTACTTTGAGAGGTCAATTTGTTGGGAGATGACCTTATCGATATCGAAAGAGTCATCGATAGGGAGGACCATGGACCTCATGATTAACGTCACACTTACAATGCCTTTAGTTACTTTAATTTAGCAATTCTTCTTTAAATGAACAAAATAAAATATTGTGTTTAAGGCTATCCCATTTGTATTAGTTGCCTGACTGTAACCCTCATTTGTATCAGTTGTCTCAGCGTAAGTTTGGTTCGGGGTTCTCGGCCGTAAGCCGTTGCCGCTGCAATCTAACTACGCCTCCTCACGTTTGGTTCGGGTACAAATTAAAGCTATCTCAATTGCCTCCTCACGTGAACCTTCCATCCGGCGCTAACGGTTCCCAATTGCCTCCCTTGCGTGAAACAAACCAAGGGTATCAATTACGTGCAACAGATTTACGTTGCCGTTTACAACGCGGAAACAAACAACACGTTAGTTCATATCATATTAAAGCTATTTCAAGGAAGAAGTTTCTTCGTCCCCACACACCAAGTCGTCACCACTATACCCCAAGCTCGCTATAGAAGATCATCAAGACCTCAAATGCTTTGGGTCACAAATATTTTGCACATGTTATGTGCACGTACGCATCACACAGACGATAGACAAGAAAAAGTTAAGAATGAATCCCACGAAGAAAGTATTAGCTTCCACGAATTCCTCCGATCAGCATCCGAGAGAGTTCCTTCTGATAGAACACAAGATCGATCTAGCAGTGGAAATAGAGTGGGGAGTTCATTGTAATCGTAGATCGGAGTGCATTTCACAGTATACATAGGGGGTCCTAAACATCATCTACTAGAAGAAAGTAAAACGACTAGGCAGAGGTGTAGACCATCGAAGGTTGAGGTCGATGCTGCCGGTGGAGGATTCGCTGGGCGGCGCCGTTGGTGGCGCTGCTGCCGTCGGCCAGCGGCGCCATCGACTTCGGTGCAGGCGGCGGCGCGGACGTCGAGGTGATGCGGTGCAGACGCGTCGGGAGGGGACTTCCCCGCCGCCGGCAAAGCAGCGCCGGATCGGCTAGGGTTTGGAATGTCGGGGGGGGGGACGGCGGCTCGGTGAACCTCGTGCGCAGTGCCCCGCCCCCACCTTCCTTTATAGCGCTGTGCGACGGGGGGCCCACCAACCATTAGGGTTGGACGCCTCCTATCAGGGCGCGAGAGCAAGGCCCAAGAGGCCGTTGGGCCTAATGGCGCTGGAGATCAATCTAACATTCTCCCCCTTGATCTCTCTCATTCTTCTTTCATTCTACAAGTTCTTATTCGAATTTCAAATTCCAATTTTTCTTAATTCCAATCCATTCCATCACGGCCAGCTCATAGAGCATGTCTCATCATCACAGCAATTAGTGCCGTTAGACTAATAGCCACTATGCACCTTTCCGTTTTGAAAATAAACTTCCTTCTTCTTCTGGGCCCTTCAAGTTCGGGAATCATAGGCTCTCCCTTAAACCCATGCCGGCTAAGTGTCCTCTAAACACACTGGGTGGTAGGCCTTTTATGAGCGGATCCACGAGCATCTTTTCTGTTCGTATATGCTCAAGATTTATTATTTGATCCCAAACTTTATCTTTCACAACATAGTACTTTATGTCAATGTGTTTGGCAGCACCACTTGACCTATTGTTGTGAGCATATTCTACCGCTAGATTGTTATCGCAATACAACCTCAGTGGTTCATTTATACTTTCTATCACTTTCAATCCGGGTATGAATTTCTTTAGCCAATTCACCTGCCCCGAGCCCTCATAGCAAGCTACAAACTCGGCATACATTGTCGAGGATGTAATCATAGTTTGTTTGGAGCTTTTCCACGATATCGCTTCTCTAGCGAGAGTAAATATATATCCTCACGTGGACTTTCTTTTGTCTCCCGCATAATCAGAATCCGAATAGCCCTCTATCTTCAGGGAACCAGATCTTTCGTATGTCAACATGAGACCTTTCGTACCTTGCAAATAACGCAAGACTTTCTTCACTAATTTCCAATATTCAATTCCTGGGTTCTTTTGATATCTACCAAGCAACCCAGTAACAATAGCTAGGTCAGAGCGTGTACATACTTGAGCATATTGCAAACTTCCAACTGCCAAAGCATACGGTACCGCTTTCATCTGATCAATTTTATATTGGTTCTTGGGACACTGATGTTCCCCAAATCTATCGCCCTTGACTATAGGAGCAGGTGACAGACTACACGAGTGCATACTAAATTTCTTTAGAACCTTTTCTATGTATGCCTTCTGTGATAATCCCAAAACCCCTTTTCTTCTATCTTGGTGAATCTCAATTCCTAAGACAAAAGAGGCTTCACCAAGATCTTTCATGTCAAAATTCGAAGACAAGAATTTCTTCATTTCTAATAGTAGATTGACATCACTACTAGCCAGTAGGATATCATCCACATACAGAATTAGGAATATGTACTTTCCATTCTTGAACTTCGCGTAGACGCAATTGTCCTTGACATTTTCTTTGAACCCAAAACTCTTTTTTGTTCTATCAAACTTCAAGTACCATTGTCTCGAAGCTTGTTTCAACCCATAGATTGATCTTTTCAAATGGCATCCCATATTTTCTTTTCCTTTAATGACAAAACCTTTCGGTTGTGCCATATAAACATTTTCTTCTAAGTCCCCATTTAGGAATGTTGTTTTCACATCCATTGGATGCAATTCTAAGCAACAAGTGTCATTATTATTCTGAAGGAATCTTTACATAAGACCGGGGAAAAAGTCTCATTATAATCAATCCCTTCTCTTTGCGTAAATCCTTTAGCCACAAGTCGTGCTTTGTATCTTTCTATTTTCCCTTTAGAGTTATATTTTGTTTTGTAGACCCATTTATAGCCCACTGTTTTGGCTCCTTTAGGAATATTTTCTAGTTCCCAAACTTTCTTGGTACTCATCGATTTCATTTCATCTTCCATGGCTTCATGCCACTTTGACGAATGATCACTTCTCATGGCTTCTTCAAAAGTTCTTGGGTCATCTTTCATACAAAATTCCTCAGTTTCATAAACTTCATAATCGTCTGGAATGGCTGACCTTTTAGTTCTTTGAGACCTTCTAGGGGCCTCTGGCACTTGTTCCACAATGGGCTATTGTTGTTCTTCCTCGGGTGTGACATTTTGTTCTATAGGTTCCTGATGGGCAGGTTCCTCATGTTCTTCCATTGTCACGACGGGAGAACTGGCAACAGGTGTTGTCATCGCAGCGTCTTGCACTGTTGGTGCAACAGCAACAGGCAGCACAAAGAATGGTTCCTCAACCATCGGAGTAGGTACATATACCCGTTTCTCCTCAAGGCTAATTTCTCGTGCTGCCATGCTCCCCCTGATCATGTTATCCTCCAAGAAGATAGCGTGTCTAGTTTCCACAAACTTCATATGTCTGTCAGGACAATAGAAGCGAAAACTTTTCGATCTTTCTTGATAGCCAATAAAATGGCAAGTGACTGTCTTGGGATCTAACTTTCCAATGTTTGGGTTAAAAACCTTCGCCTCAGCTGGACAGCCCCACACACATAGGTGATTAAGTGAGGGTTCCCTTCCTATCCATAATTCATACGGTGTTTTCGGCACCGACTTGCTCGGTACGCGATTAAGTATATGAATGGCAGTTTTCAATGCTTCCATCCATAAACTAACCGGTAACGTGGAGTAACTTATCATGCTTCTTACCATATCCATTAGGGTACGGTTTTGTCTTTCAGCCACTCCATTCTGCTGAGGCTCCCTCGGTGTGGAGTATTGAGCGACTATGCCATTTTCCTGTAGGAACTTTACAAAGGATCCAGGAATATGGCCATATGGGGTATGTCGCCCATAGTACTCTCCACCATGGTCTGAGCGTACTATTTTGATTTTCAAATCATGTTGATTTTCAACTTCAGCCTTAAATATTTTAAATTTATCCAATGCTTCCGATCTTTCTCTAATTGGATAAATATAGCCATAGCGACAGTAGTCATCCATGAATGTTATAAATGAATCATAACCATCCATGCTTTTCACAGGAAACGGACCATAGATGTATGTGTGAACAATTTCTAATACCCCCGTGCTTCATTTTGCATGTTTCTTTATTTTCTTGACATATTTTTCTTTAATGCAATCAACACATTGTTCTAAATCTAAAAATTCTAAGTGCGGAAGAACTGATTCTTTCACTAAATGTTCTATTCTCCCCCTCAAAATATGGCCTAGGCGACAATGCCATAATTTCAAGAGACGTTATCGTTTCTCTTCCGCTTCTTACTTTGATTTGTAGATGTGGAGGCATTCACATTCTCAAAAGATACATGATTCACATTTTCAGCAATAGATAGCAAATAAAGTTTGTCTTGTCGGAAGGCAAGACCAACACATTCATTATTAATAAGTATCTTACATTTGCCATTTCCAAAATGACAATCAAATCCATCATCATCAAGTTTCAAACACTTATTAAATTTCTACGCAAAGAGGAAACATAGAGTACATCATTAAGCCTAAGTACAAAACCATTCTTTAATTCTAAAGAGAGATCTCCAATGGCTTCAACATCGGCTTGCACTCTATTCGTAACTTTAATTGTTCTTTCTCCTCTTCGCAGAGTTATCCTCCCACTTAGCCCCTGCATCGAATTCACAACATGAATAGTTGCTCCAAAATCAATCCACCAAGTGGTTTTCATATAACATAAACGGAGATTCATCTATAAATGTGATAAAATCATCACCTCTCTTAAGCATAGATTTTAGGAATGCTGGGCAGTCTCTCTTGTAGTGGCCCCCCTTATAACAATACTTGCATTGATCTTTCTCAGCGTCGCCATAGGGGTTGTAATGCTGGTTCTCAGAGTTCAAAGGGGCGTTTCCCTGTGGCTTGGAGGGGGATTCATTCTCAGCCTGGGGTTTCCCCTTGGGTTTCTGGTTCTGAGGCTTTTGATTCTCGTAAGTTCTTCTTGTTATCCTTCACATAGTGAGCAGAGTCACCGTGTGAGGACTTGAGCCTCTCCTCCTCTTGAGTGCACATTCCAATGAGCTTTTCAATGTCCTATTTCTCTGGCTACAAGTTATAGCTCACAGCAAAAGTTTCATATTCCCTAGGCAGAGAGTGAAAGATCAGATGGATAAGGAACTCATCCTTGATTCCCAAATCCATTGGCTTCAACTTGGCTGCCATGGTGCTCATTTCAAGAATATGCTCTCTTATGCCACCACTAATATACTTCTTAGTCACCAGTTTCTTGATCAGTGTACTTGCTGTGGCCTTTGAAGACCCAGTAAACTGATTCTTCACCTTTTCCAGGTATTCAATAGCAGTGACACATTCTGGGATTGACCCCCTGATTGGTTCTTCTATGGTAGCCTTAGCCACCATGAGGCACTTGCGGTTGGAGAGAATCCATTGCCTGTGTTCAAGGTCATATTTCATTCTTTTCCCTTCATGATCACGCTGCCGAGCAGTGAAATCAGCATCGGTTTCACTGGCTCCCCTCACCGGGTCCTCAGGAGCAATAGGACACGGTGTGGTGATAGCCATGTCGACCTCTCCCAACGCAAGCTCCAATTCATACTTCTCCCGCCAGACTCGATAGTTGCTCCCATTGAGCGATGGGATGTTGCTGATGTTCAGCATAGCTTTACCTCCTGAAATCATTTTAGAGAAAGTGAGTGGCATTTAATCATAACGGAAATTGCATGCTTTAATTCAACATTGATCAAATTTAAAACATACAACAAAATTCTCTATACAAAAATTCTACATCACCGTTGGGCAGAAGTAAAATTAATGCATAGTTTGCATCATCAACATAACATTATAATATTGTTATTAGCAACGTTGATCAGAAAATAACAACACTATGATTCATCAAAATTTACATAAAATCAGAATTTCTCTCAAAGTTAAATTATCACGTTGGTTCAAATTTAATATGAGAGCAATAAATTCAATATACGCAAGCGGAAACAATTATTAAATTTTATAATTCAATTTTCCAGAAACATTTTGCATATTTTTCTTTCTTTCTCTGAGTAGAATTATAGTTGGACAAAATTACACGGAAATTTGCTTCAAAAATTCTATTCAAAACGGACATTCAGAATTTCATAAAATTGTTCTGGAAATAAATAAACAAAAAGGAAAATCATTCGCTTGTTCTTTCTAATTCGGCCCGGAGGCCCATGTTGGCCCACTGGCCATCGCGCGTTTGCGCTCGCGCCAAACCGGCCCACAGTGGCCCACGCCGCACCTCCTAGGCCACAACGTGGGCCTGGACTGCCAAAGTGCGCGCCCGCCTGAGCCTGCTCCGGCCCGAGAGGGTGGTGGCCGATCGTGGCCGTTCGTTTTGATCGGACGGTTCCCCGTCGATTTCGTCGGATCAAAACCGGCCAACGCCCTGAACCCTAGCTCATTCTTTCCTCCCTTCCTCTTTCTTCGCTCAGCCGCGCCGCACAAATCAGCAGCCGCCATGGCGGCGGACAGCGGAAACGGCAGCGACGGCGCCACTCCGAGCCCCTTGGCCGGCGCGCGCGCTCCCCTTTGGGTCGAGCGCGCCGCCGTCCAGCGGTGTCTGGGCGGCGCTCTTGGCCCCACGCGTGGCGCACTCTGACGCCCGCCCGGTGGTCTAGCTCGCGCACGCTCGGCACGGCTGCGAGGCAGCGCCCACACGCTGGTCGTGGCGGTGGAAGGGATCCAGGTAGGGTAGGGTTCGTTGAGGATTGCTTTTCGGGTTGATTTCATTTCTTGTTTTCTTGATTTTCCCCGTCCCGATCTATGCTTCACAGTTAGGGTTAGAGAATGATTCGGGTGTTTCTTCACCGATCCGTTGCGGATCGGTCATTTTCTTCTTGTTTCATTCCTAAATCCCGATCTGTTCTTCAGGGTTAGGGTTCATCAATTTTGGGTCGAAACCGATCCCATTGCATACCCCAGTCACTAGATCCACTCACTGTGGCTCTACTAATACCATTGATAGAACACAAGATCGATCTAGCAGTGGAAATAGAGTGGGGAGTTCATTGTAATTGTAGATCGGAGTGCATTTCACAGTATACATAGGGGATCCTAAACATCATCTACTAGAAGAAAGTAAAACGACTGGGCAGAGGTGTAGACCATCGAAGGTTGGGGTCGGTGCCGCCAGTGGAGGATTCGCTGGGGCGGCGCTGTTGGTGGCGCTGTCGTCGGCCGGCGGCGCCATCGACTCGGCAGGCGGGCGGCGCCGCGGACGTCGAAGTGACGCGGTGCAGACGTCGAAGGGACTTCCCGCCGCTGGCAGCGCACCCGGATCGGCTAGGATTTGGAATGTCGGTGGGGGGACTGGTGGCTCGGTGAACCTCGTGCAGAGTGCCCCGGCCCCCACCTTCCTTTATAGCGCTGTGCGACGGAGGCCCACCAACCATTAGGGTTGGACGCCCCCGATTAGGGCGCGAGAGCAAGGCCCAAGAGGCCGTTGGGCCTAATGGCGCTAGAGATCAATCTAACACCTTCTAGCTCGCTGTATAGATCTTTTGCCACCTCTAGAATCACACACTGAAAAACTTTTCCGGCCCATGTATAGATCTTTTTTTTTTTTTGTACATTACTTTACGGGAACTAGCCCATGTATAGATTTTTAACACCGTGGAGTGAGTCCATGAATAACTTATTTGTCCTTTTTTTTTGTGTGTAAAGGACAATACAATCTCTAACGATTTCTACCAGATAAGATGTCAAAAGTCAATGAAATTTCTGAGCGAGATACTAAAGATGATAGCATCACATGGCGAATTCGAGCTCTGGGTCAGTCGCCAGCTACATGCCTGCTGATCACGCGATCGAGAGCTACTCACCAACGACTCCCGGATGAGGGAGTTTGCATTCACATTGCCCATTATTTAAAACTCTTCTTATATGCACGGCGAAGAATTCCCGGACACACACATTCATACAAGTAGACTAGTCTCCTTGATCAGTCGACGAAGGCAATCAGGATAATAAATCTTTTTAGGACACATGCACACGGTGCATCACGCCATCAAGCTGGAGGCTGGAGCTGGACCCCATAAATAGTGCTTAGACGACGACCAAAGATGCTGCTCCTCCTCGTCTTCTTCTTCTTCCTAGCAGCACGGAGTGGTTAGCTGTTGCTAGTTGCTGCTACAGGCAGAGATGGCAGGAGCTGAGCTCGCAAACGGCGTGCACGACAGCGCCACCTTGGCTTTGGAGGAAGGCAGAGGAGGAGATGGAGCAAGGTGTGAGCAGAGCTCGGAGCAGGACGGCGGAGCCAGTCGGCGCCCATGTTTTCCGTACCGCTCGTGCAGAAGGTATGCCTTTTGCTTTCATATGATGCTAGCTTCAGTTTCTTGCAATTCAGTAATAGGTATTCTTCCTATATGGCTATTGCATGCAAGCTTACCAAAAAATTACGTTGAGGATGAGGGGGGGGGGGGAGGGATGGTCCGTAATGAGAACACTGTTAGAACTACAAACAGAGCAAAGAACAAGATGAAAAGTGCTCATGTTCTCCTATCTGAGTTCTTGGTTGTGAGCCAGAAATGGCCAAATTCAGAACAATACTGTAATACCCGGCGGCTAGAGAGAAAAAAAATCAAGTCCAAACAATTGTTGTACACGCGTTGTTACTACTCCCTTCACAACATGTTTGTCGTGTTGGTGATCCATGCAAGTTCACACTGTGCAACAGGGTGGTCGATCGGTCTCTGCATGATTGCATCTGGTCACCACCTTGTTCCGATCAATTGTTTTCTTATGATCTTATCCTGTCATGGCGTCATCCGGACATGTAAACAAAGAAGAACCAGTCGGCAACTAGGTGAAGCAACCCATGTGAACGCGACGCGTGATTCTCTGCCGCCTGCTTGCATGCAGATCCTGGCGGAGATCTTCGGGACCTACTTCCTCATCTTCGCCGGCTGCGCGGGGCGGTGGCGGTGAACCTGCGCACGGGCGGCACGGTGACGTTCCCGGGCATCTGCATCGTGTGGGGCCTGGCCGTCATGGTCATGGTCTACTCCGGCGGCCACATCTCCGGCGCGCACCTCAACCCGGGCGGTCTCCATCGCCTTCGCCACCTGCGGCCGCTTCCCCTCGGAGGCAGGTCCCCGCGTCGGGCGGCGCAGGTCACGGGGGCGACGGCGGCCAGCCTCACGCTGCGGCTGCTGTTCGGGAACGCAAGGGAGCACTTCTTCGGGGGCGGTGCCGGCGGGCTCCGACGCAGTCGCTTCGTCATCGAGTTCATCATCTCCTTCTACCTCATGTTCGTCGTCTCCCGGCGTCCGCCACGGACAACAGAGCCGTAAGCGCCAAACCATTTATTATTCTTTATTCTTATTATTATTCCCCGCATCAAACTTTGACCATTATCGTCAAAAATATGCTCGATCGCTCCGTCACGGGTCCTACTTGCATCGCTCAGCTTCAGCTATGGCCCGTTTGATATGAATTCCTGCGGCTCCGGCTGTGTCAGTAGGAGCTAGAGCCGCAGGAGTTCATATCAAACGGGTCTATATATTCATTATCAATGGTCTGCATCTAATAAAATTTTAAAAATTTTAAATTAACGAAGACTTCCTCCTCAAGACTCGGATGTGGGAAAGTAACATTTTTTTTCATTAACTTGCACTAGCCAGGAGTTTGAAGTTTTGGACTGAGACATGTTTTCTCTTTTTTTGAAACAAATTGAAGGGTCTGAAATAGCATAGATTGACTGGTGATTGAAAACTGAAAACAAATATGCAAATGAAGGAGCAGGTGATCAGCATTTTGAAACCATCAAATGGCCATGCATGTTAACCATCGCTGTTCGGAGCGTTGCTTTCTAGTTGGATAATGGTTGCCTGTCACTTTTAATGAAAACACACGGTGTCCAAGGAAAAGAAAAAAGCGATCTTAATCTTGAACCACTACTCATAGACCACTGTCACATGCTTCATCACTGGTTGGATGGTCACAAATAGCATTAACCAAACTAATATTCAAACGTGGCTCTTCACAATGAAAACTCCCCTAAATAATAAATACAGGGGTCTACGTACATGTGTAATAATAAGCTAACAAAGTAATTTACATGCCTCTTCTTTGAAGTATGTTATAAACTCATAGTACAGTGAAAACATAGAATTGAGTGCCTTAGTGAAACTAACCATAGATATGCACATTCTCTTTCTTTCTTAAATCCCTGTTCCTCCTAGACAAAACTCCGACGTGGAAATCCCTATATATTATAATTAATAAGGAGAAGACATGTAACATTATCCGTGTTCTTTTGCAGATCGGCGAGCTCGCTGGCCTCGCTGTTGGAGCTACCGTCCTGCTAAACGTGCTCTTTGCCGGGTAAAAATACATGCTTATTACATCTGTAAATAAAACTAATACAATGTATTTATTAATTAAAACGAAACTGATGTGATGCACTGCGCAGCCCTGTATCAGGAGCGTCCATGAACCCGGCGAGGACCCTGGGCCCGGCGATTGTCGCCGGCCGCTACGCCGGCATCTGGGTGTACTTCGTCGGGCCCATATGCGGGACGGTGGCCGGTGCGTGGGCCTACAATCTCATACGGTTCACCAACAAGCCGCTGCGAGAGATCACCCAGACCTCCTCCTTCTTGAGAAGCATGAGGAGGAACTGAACTTAGTAGCTGCCAGCCGAGCAGCTCCGAAAATAGATACAGTTAACAATGCTGTTCCTTTGTAGCTACTCTCTTTTTTTTGTCAATTAATTTACATAATATGTACACACATGCAATGTATGCTTGGCTTCTTGTTAGTTTAACCGCTGCAAGATTGGGTCACTTAACTGAGGTGAGGTAAATTTTTCTTCGCGGAGTACCCTTTACCCCTTATTTTGGGGAGGGGAAAAGGTAAAATGTAGAACAAATTCGTTCGCAAAAAATGAAGAAGAAATCAGCTGCTATGCTCCACATCTGTGTGTTTTCCTCTCCATTACAGGAAATGCTGTGCAGTGCACAGTACATGCGCACGTAATTTAGTTAATACTTCCTTTGTTCTAAATTATTAGATATTTTTTGCTTTTGTTAAATCATCTAGACACATAAGTATATATTTAAGTTCATAGCAAAATCTACGTACTGAAATGAACTCCAGACCAAGACGACTAATGAGCCAGACCAATATTGACTTTTTTAAAAAAAAAAAGTTAGCTAATTTGGATTTTAAATTTAAAACAGTAATAAATAGAATTTAAAACGAGTCATTAAGGCAGCTCAACGAGATTTTCATTCGACCCTAATCCCTATGCATGTCACATTCCGGATTGTGTTCCCATATCCTGATTCATGACTGCCTGAGAGGGTGACTTATATGGAGTTCTTGTACACCTCATCAGGATCGTTTTGTCAAACCAAAGCAGGCGTCATGCAGCTTCCTTTAGTTCGTGTCCGTCACCGTCCGATGTTTCTCCGGCATGTCAAACGCTATCACTCCCAGCAAGTTGCCTGGCACATAACGCTGTGATAGTTATTATACCAAGAAATTGACATGTTATCAGCAATACTCAGTCAATCCACATACTAACAATTCTATCCCAGAGATTTAATTGATCCATTGACCTTCGTATTCATGATTAAGGAGGGTGCAGCGCAAACTATAGTGATCGTTTATTTTCCTTGTATGCAACTGTCATGTTGCATAGAGTGCTTCTGTTTTCTTGCTGGGCCTGTATTTGCACAACTTGTGCTTACGCAGGCTGGTTGAAAGTTAACACACCATACCATCCCCTCATTAATGCAACGATGTGAAATGACGCCTTATTATCGACATGTTTTGGACCAACACATTCTAATATCAAAGTTTGATCTGATAGCATGTCGACACTCAATTATATATTTCAAAACACCATATAAAACTCAAGGTTATATACCAAAAACATCTCCAGTAATAGTACCTAAATGACCTCCTATCCTTAGTAGTATAGACAACCCTCCCACTCACCCCCAACCCCCACCATAGATTTATTGACCTCTTATTTTTTCCTCGCCCCACCACCCATTCCTATCAGCTTCCTATTCGACCACCCAAATTTGGACCCACATCTTCCTCCCTCACTTGACTCCAACCACAACCTGCACTACTCAACAGGATGCTCATCCTCAACGCATTCACTCTAGCCGGGAGATTTCCTATGGCCGCCTACGTCCACCTGGCCACCGATGGCGTATCCTCCCTAATCGGTCCCAGATCTTGCCGCCTCATTCACCTCCTAGCCAAGAGGTTCATCGTGGTTGTGGTGTAGCCGTCGGCACCAACCCAGCGTCGCCCAGACACCACACGCCCATCTAACGCCACGGGCCCTGTGCCTAACACGGTAGGTTGAACCTACCCCCCCCCCCAACACACACACCCCCCCCCGCCGATGAAGCCCTTCCCCGCCCTCATCTAAGTTTTTCAATAGCAACAAAGGAACAAAGAGGATGATATATGAGTCCTACGTATCATCCTCTACTAAGATGAATCTGAGATGTCTATTTTCAATAGTGTTGGTAAAGAAAATAACCAAAAAAAGATATTATTGAAAAAAGTGGCTGCCCAAACCGACAAGTACACAATTGAGGGTCTAATTTGTGAGCATTGTTTGAACGGTAAAGATTTAATTACCACGTCCGGACCGGACACCGCTCCCACGCGAGCTTCTCCCCTCCCCGACAACGCTCCTTCCTTTCCCTCCCCGGTGACCGGCGGCGACGGCGAGCTCCTCCATGTAGGCCTCCTCTCTCTCTCTCTCTCTCTCTCTCTCTGCCCTCCTCCTCCTCCAACTCCGGCGAGCTCCACCCCCTTCTTTTCCAGCTCCGGCGAGCTCCACTCCCTTCTTTTCCACCTCCGGTGGGACATAGATTGTCCGGCCGGCCGCAGGGGGGGAGGAAAGACAAACAATGGGGATGCATGCGGGCGGCTTAAGGTAGCTGGCGGCGAGGGCAGCGGCCAAACCAGGTCTAGAGCGGGGGAGCCATGGCCGAAGCTTGAAACTCGACAGTAGAGGAGATGGCGGCGGTGGGGGGAAGGGGAAGGGAAGAAGGAGGCCACCATGACGCGATAGGGTCTCGCTGGAGCTCTGCAGCTGTGGCCGCGGTGGCGGAGCTCCGACGAGACCCTACCGCACCGCGGCGGTGGGCAGTGGAGCTTCGATAAGACCCTACCACACCACGGCGGTGGGTGGCAGGGCGGTGGCCGGTGATGGAGGGCGGGGGGCGCTAGGCGTGAGAAAGGAGGCGTCACGGGGAGGCAGGCATCTGGACGAGTAGTCATGCGTGCAGAGGGACTGCTGCAAATACGCCAAGAGGAATGCAACCCTGCCTCAACAATGTTCTATTCCACCACAAGCCCACGCCGACAGGCGACAACAGGCTGCAAAACGGAGCCTAAAATTAATATACACATTTCAGTCCGAAAATTTACATGGACACATGCCATTTACACAGTTGACCCTAGTTCGCAATTTCAAAGACATGACCAGAATTGTCACCAATGATACCAAATTATATGAGAACATTATGGGTTGAAATGTAAGGACTACTCAGATAAAGAGGAATTGTACTACGGAGGCACACACGTAATAATTTGATAAAAGTACTAAACTTGTGTATAGCTTAGCTGGTAAATAAAGAAAGAAAATGACGATTTAGCAATTTTACAAGTAAACTAGAATCTAATGATCTAAGACTGTTTACTGATGGTTACAAGAATGACAACTTGTTCACAAAAATGGATGTACCATTCCAGTAAATCAACAGTTGAATCCCTTACATCACTTGATTTGTTGTACAGGGAAGCATATACTTAAACCTAGCAAGAAATGTGAATTGGGAGCTGACAAACAACAGACTCATCTGATAAAAATTGCTAAACAAGGTTGCTATATTCTGTCATTGAAACATCCTGAGGAAGTTATTCGCATACGCCATTGGCTTCACATCAGGGTGTGGCTGCAAGATGAATCAGCAAGTGTAAAACCCCTCAATCAGATATCCAGTTGCTAATCAGATCGGTGCAAAAATGTTTAACAGGAACATGACAAAAGGATATTCAAAATGGCAACCAAGGGAAACTGAAACCATAAGCAAATGTATTTGATGAGAAGTAATGTGAAGGTGTATCAAAATATGGCAGTTTCCACTTTCCAGGCAATAACCACCTGCAAAGTGGAACCTAACAATTTAAGTTTTTTCATTGCATCTTTGTTGGTTTGGTCCTCTGATTCCAATTTCTGATGAAATGTGTATTCTAATGTTCCACTAAAAGTTCAAGGTCATGTAAACACAAACTGGATAAATTCTTAAAAACAGGCAGTGTCCATTTTTTGCCTCTGTTAGCAACTTAGCATATGTTTAAACCTTGAGCTTCAATCAACACTTCCCACATAAACAGCTTGTGCTAGTGATCCAAAGTTTAACACAAACGAAAGATGCAACCACTACTCACCACAGCTGAGAAAGTAACAATATCAGGTTTCATTTCTGGAGCTGTGAAGCGAATAAATGCACCCTTGTTGCCCATCTGTACCAAAAATGTAGTTCACAAGATTAAAACAGCATGATACAATAGTACATAAATTTGACAGCATAGATAAAAAATTAAATAAATAAATAAATAATAGGACAAAAATTGACCAGAAAAACTTGTTTGCCTCAATAAACAGAACACATCAAGAAAATCAATCAGCATTCAATAGCATAACAATGCAAATGGAAACTAGTATAAGCAGGCGATGTAACATAATAAGGCTATACCTGGTCACAGTAATTAGGCGCAGAGAAGACTGTTATAAGCTTTCCATCATGTTCAATTTCATAGCCTTCGTCCTTTACTTCATGGGACCGGACAATAAGATCTGGCAACTCATCAAGAAAACAAAAGTTGAAAACATCTCTCACGTAAATTCCCCTTCAGTAAATAAGATCCCATGATATTTACCCAGGTTATTTTCCTGTAAAAACTTCTTAGTAACATCTGCGCCAAAGGAAAGAGCAACACCACGTTTGCTTGGACCTCTTCCAAGCTGAGGCTGAGGGTCACTCCATAGTAATTCACACATTAGACCTGACATAAAGAACCAGAAGTAACATTGTGTCATATGCCCATCAAAATCATTGTGAAGTAGCCAGTAGAAATATGGGATCATAAATCCTGAAAGCATCAAGCCATGAAAGTATGAAACACAACGAGAAGACAAGAACTGAGCATATGACAGTTGATTAGGACTATCTGGGGTCCTACCCACCCAGCATGTCCAAGACTTGGCATGGGTGCTTACCTTACCCAGCAATTAAATTCAATTCAGGAAATAGCACACACACATGGGTGGTTTCAATGATAAAGCATATAGAAATTTGGCTTCACTTTAAAAAAAATAGCTAACATTGTTCAACATTTTGACTCAAGTCCATAGTTCAGCTACTCCATGTTAATGGGAAGCAGTCATGTGATACGGCAGCAAGCTGACCAGGTAATAGAGCTCCAGTATATCATCATAGTGGTTTAAGAAGATAGATAGTAAAAAGAAAAAAAGAAGATGGATAGTAAAAAGAAAACACAAACCACGAACACTGTAGACATACACAATAGCTAAATCAAGTATAGATGAACTGCCGTAGTAGGAAATCATTTCATAATATTAGTTGGAAATAAGCAGCATCAAATAAGTACAGAAAAGGATATTATACCTTCTTCAGGTGGTTCACAGAAACGATCAATGGACCTAATGTCTGAAAGTTTCACCCCATCAACACTAAATAGCCCTCCATGAACCACAAAGACCTTATTGTTGATGACATGGGCAAGAGGTAACCAACAAAAGACTTCAGCAAAAAGTTCAACAAACTTTTCGCCCAGCTTTGACCTCACTTCCCCTCAAAGCCATATATTTTGTTCATGCTCTTGCTTTCATGATTTCCCCTTGCAAGGTACATAGCTGAAAGATTAAAAAGATTCACCAGTGCAATATTAGTACATCCACAACTTGGCCATGTTTTATCAAAAGTTAACATAACACCAGAACTGCTCAAGTAACAATATCATAAGTGGGTTGGATCTTGGAGAGGCCTCTAGATCTCTCCTTGTAATATTTTTTTCTTCTTAATGAAATGACACTAAACACTCCTGCATCTTTCAAGAGAACAAAACAAACTGCACAATGTTGCTCAGTTCACGGAATTAGCAAAATGTGAGAATACCTTTTGGATAGAGGCACTTGAAAGCAAAAAGAGTGAGTATGACTTCAACAGAGAAAGATCCTCTGTCCACAAAATCACCATTGAAGAGGTAAGGATTTTCTTCTGAGGGTAGCCCATTGAGGTTAAATATGTTGAGCAAATCAAAGTACTGCACAGGGGAAAACAAAGATTAGCCATGCCAACCAGTGCAGCTTCAAGGAATCAAATGGCAATACAAATTTTAGCCAGGCCAAGTGAAATCAGTAATCACTGTGCATCAAGGCCAATGTTTATTCTCTCTTCCTATGTCAAATTTTAGAAAAATGGCAAGCTTTACTTCTACTTTATGTTATACTAATAGTTTAATACGGTACATCAAAAACATCCCCCATAACTGCAATACCTTATTTTACAAGACCAATCTGTTTGTTAATTTGTAGTTGGGCAACTACAGTAAAAAATAGGCAGTTTCAAATACAAATGAATTAAAAGGAGGTAGCTTGTGATACAACTTTAATAGGGTGATGCAGTCATTTTGTGTTCTCTTAGCAAGTATGCACAAACAAATGGAGTGAACAAAGTCTCAACAATCACTTCAAGTGATGCACCCATTAAACATAAATACCTGGCCGTGCACATCACCGCAAACTGTAAAATGCCCACCGTTTGGAACATCCACATTAACAAGGGAAGGCATCGAACGCAGCAAATCCAAGGTTTTTAGCACAATCTGATAAGCATATCTACATTGACAAGTTAACGAAGAAAATGACTCAGAAAACAAGTAAAAACAAGAAACATGTTCCATTATGGGATATTGTACCTTTTATGTATGCATTTCTGCTTCTTAAATTCTTCCAACATTGCTTTGACAAAATCTATCGTTAATTCTTCCCCATCAATTCTTGGTCCCGCATATTGTGGCTCTACTTCTAGTGAACGAAAAGAATTGTGCACCTTAATTAGAATGTGAAATAAGTAAACATAAGTTGTACAAATAAGATAAGTCTCCAACCGATCAAAAAAGGAAAGCTCAAGACTTACATGATAAATAGACATTCAAACTTCCAATGGAACAATGCAAGATGGCATAATTCACAATAAAGTTAATTAAGTTTCTGTAGCATGATAGCATGAAATGGATGGGAACTGATAAGATCGCAGTAGGTATATTTCTTTAATAAAGTAGCCAACGATGACTGGACAGGTTCATATCCCTTATTAGAAGGTGCAAGAGAAACTCTTAATCACCCACAAAAGCTATAAAGACACCTGGGACCATGCATTTCACTTTTAGCCATGACTACATCCACAAGTTCACCTCTACCTATTCATTCAGCATTCTCCATTCCAATCCAAATGCAGCAACAATATTGGCAAATGTTATGCCTACTTCGGTAATGTTTAATACAAGAATTATGAGCAACCAAAATCATATAAATGCATATGCCTCAAACCGCACCCACACCTCAGCACCTTTTCTGAACTATTTAGGTTATACAGTACCTATAATAAACCTAAAGCAAATTGCACATTTTCTTTACAAAAGCATAATGAACACACAACTCTAATCCATATGATTCAACAAAAGCTAATGCATACCCACTAGCACATGCCTCTAACCAACATTACTGTATGAAGATAATAGTAAAATTGGTCATACGTGGGTCCGTTTGGATGCAAGAATCGGTTCTGATTCTCTTCAGAATCACTAGAAACACTTCCAAACGGTCAAACACAATAGTGATTCTAGGTAGAAACGTTTCTAATGATTCTCTCTTTTTGTACTAGAGATCAGAATCACCTCTAGAGTAGTTTCTCTGGATTCTGTTTCTTGTGTTCCTACCTTCCATCTAATCTAGAAATATTTATTTCTAGTGATCTTCAAGTGAAACCAATTAAAATTGGTTGCTTTTGATTTGATCTTAACCCATAAAAAATAACATTTGTTTTTCAAAACTTATATATTTTTTATGATTTTTTTTTCATGTAAACCAATGATTTTTATCGCACTTCAAGAATCAGAATCCGACCAACTTGCCAAACCATTTGAGAAAGTGATTTTGATTCACCAGATGAAACGTTTCTAAGGAGAAACTGAATCTGAAACGTTTCTGAGAGAATCTGGATCTTTACCAAACGCACCAAGTTACCAAATTCCACACTGCAACCATTCCAAGGGGAGAGGAAAGCTATTCCTCGAAGATACCTAGGACTTCAACTCCACACACGTGCGCTTCAAAGAGTCCATGTGGAACCGTTGATTGAAAGGTCGTTAAAAGAATGCCAGGTGGCAAGGACGACTACCACACAGAACATAACATGGGGGCAAGGTCCCAAGACTCACTCTGAGCAGCCGAGTGGTGAGCACAATGAGGTAAGAAGATTATTTATAAGTTTGTTTGTTTCAATGGTTAATTACCTAATTTAATTGGCTAATTTAGGTACTACGTATGAGTAAATATGGATCCGAAACAAAGGAGAAGGCAATGGCAATGAGAGTACAGTAATTCTTATTTGTGTTCTTATACATTTTGATGAATGGGCATAACAAATCTGCGATACTGGACCATAGATTTGACACACTTTGTCTATGCTATCAAGTCCACCACACCTTTTTTCTCGTCCTCCGCCACTTGTGCCAAGTCTGCTTATCAAATTCAATTCACTTGGTCCTTCAAGCCATTCAGCAACTTGTTTTGGAAAGCAGGGGTGGAAAATAAATGCAAGCTCTTCATACAGACCCTAGTTCAAAACAAAACTCTAACATCCAACAGTCTAGAGAGGAAAGGATGGCCACATCAGGCTTCAAGTGCGCTCTGACATGGACAGAAGGAAAGTAGGCTGGCTCTGTCTATGGCCTTTCATGGTTGAAGTCTGGAAGCAGGTGCTTGCATGGGAACACAATTTTCTCTTCCCTCGTATCCAAGCTCCTAATTCCAACTCCATTGCAGATTGGTGGGAAGCGGCAATTAAAACGGTGCGAAAAGCATTTACAGCATGTAGAATCTATCCAAAGAAAGGAAACGACGGATTTTCCAAAATGAATGATCCACATCCCTAGCTTTGGTGAATGAAGGAAGACGTAGAACAATGGCAGCATGCTTTTGGGAGGTGTAATGGAAGTCATAGTCCTTTGACTGTATTAGTATGTGCTAATCTTGGTGGTGCTCATCCTTCTGGGGGGCTTTGTGGCCCTTAGGGGCAAAAAATTATTCAATAATTCTCCCCTTTAATACAAGGAAGAGCTACTGCCAATTTTCTTTCAAAAAATATTAGAACATGGAGCAACTAGTGAGCAAATGCCCAGCAGAATTCAAAAACCAGGTACCTATGATATGGTAGTCGATAGAGTCTGCTACGGAGCGCCTCTCAGCATCTCCAACAGAAATTGCTTCTTCAAAACGGATTTTTTGGACTGCTTTCTCACACTCTTTCAACTTTCTTGTAGCGTCTGGATCATTTGGGCAGATTTTTTTAACCTGGGAAAATATTGTTTTTCTAATTTAGAAGAGAACCAAAAGTAACAAAATTGACTACCCAATATATATTGGCAGTCAGTAGTCTAAGGTCACTAAGAGATATGTACACAAGTAGAGCAGTTTGCTAACCTGCTGAAAATCCTTCAGGGCTTCCTTGAACTTTCCCATGGCAAGATATGCTGCGCCACGCCTATAATAACCCTACAAAAAAGAAAAACTTCATTAAATGCAAAAACTAGAAAAATAAAGAGACCATGACAGCAAGAGGTGGCACTGGCATCATCACTTACTTTCGAATATCTAGGATCAATTTCGATGGCTTTTGTAGCATCCTGCACAGCACTTCCATATTCCTCTAATTTTGTGTGTGCAAATGCACGGTTCGCCCAGTAAACTGCATTCGAACTATTCAGCTCAATGGCTTGACTGTAAAGCTCTATAGCCTCGCGAGAACTTGTTTGCTGGAGAAAATAGATGTAAGTAGTAAGTGCCACAATTCAAAGAAAACATTGAAGATCTCAGATTAAAGCCAGATATATTTAAAATTTTAATGTAAAGGGGACATCAGTAGCCAAAATGCCAAATAATGCTCTAGATGGTTTAGTGAGTGGATCAAGTATAAGTTACACTTAATTTTCATTGATTGAGACACTACAACTTTCAAACTTAGTGCAAGATTTAGCATACAAACCCTAGTATGTCCCTACCTGTTTTTTAGCCACCAGTACAATGCACCGAAAAATAGTAGGTCATATTATCATATTATCAAGTATAAGGTACTCAGAAGTAATTTTTGCATAGTGAAAACAGACCTATGTGGAGTGTTAGGGGAAAAAGTTAGTGCTCAGCTACACTGAAGAATCAGGTCAAGTCCTAGCATACCCTTGAAGGCATCATTCGCCTTAAGTTTAAATTCCTCAGCCCTTTGCACATCTGAATTTGCAGTAGCATCCATGATAGTTATTATCCTTCAGCTGCCTACCAAAAGGATAACTTCATATGAAGACTTAAAGACCCTTTATCCAGAAACTGCATGTGCAAAAAGTAAATGAGTTAGTGAAAGAAGTAAAGAATTAAGGAAGTACAAGAGTATCACACACACAAGCACAACTGAAAGATAAATGCTTTAGCACCTTTTCCAGAAACTTACGATCCATAGTTTCATGACATCGCAAAAAGCCAGCATTTGAAAATAAGCACCCTGAATTCTAATGCACTCAGGCCCACACTATAACACACACATACTAAAAGTGAAAATTAACAACTTAATGAGATCACATTGTTTCTAGAGATGGGAAGTAGAACTATCACTGCTAATTATTCACTTAAAAAAACTAGACCAACCTAGGAGAACTAGGTAGCATTTTATTAAGAAGAAAATAGGCATACGAATTCGCCTCGACGAGGACTTGAATTTTTGTGGTCCGGGCATACATCCACACCCTTGACCCACAGCGCTCAGCTTCCTACTTAATTAATCACTTAGAGTGCAGAATACAGGAAGGTAGTCAGTAGTCGTATCAGGATAAACTAGTAGCAGTCAGTAATCGTTTCACGATAAACCAGTAGCAAAGGAGCCTGAAGCTGACCTCACAAAATTCTGCAGCACAAATGCCGATGTGCAGTCCTAACAGAACCATCCATCACCAAGAGCAGTACCATCACAATTCACAACCCTTACCCAGTCACTCCAGGTCCTTACACAACTGGTCCACATCAAAAAACCGTTTGAACAAACCAGGAGACCAATACATTAAGACATCACAAGCCCATCTCTCAGTATCACCCAAAACTCCAATGATATGATTTTGACATCAGGTCCACCAGATACCTTCACATTAAAGGTTTCTCTTCTCTACGAAAACCATTTTGCATGCTCTTTACTCGACCCTGAAGCTTTGTTTCCCCTTTTTCACCCCAATACCTATAAACACTAAAGTTGGGCTTTTTGGGAAGGACCCAAGCCCCAGCCCAATATCCTCCCCATTTATGAACACAGTATATGCCCAAACCTAATCTCATATCACAACGATCAGATAGAATCAAGACATAAACAAAAACCAAGAAAATAGCCCCATCTCTCAATTACTCATATACAATTGGAGTTCCAAACCCAAGTTTACCAGCCACCAGCTATTCTCCAAGCAAGGACCTCTATTCTACTTTCCTTTTATACAACATATTTGGTATTTTCATGATGTTAGCTTTACTTGGTAAGCACTTCCCTACAAACTCCAAGGCAAATCATGTTTCAATGAACTTATAGCTCCTACTCCTGTAACCCCTCCATCCAAATATGCACGGCTTATTTTATTTTGGGAAAATCAAAATTCACTCCCGTCATCCCAAGATAAGCATTTTTAGCATTCAAGCATAATTTACCCCACCCTTCCCTCATCATCAATTTTATCTGCCAACATAAAAGAATCTCCAAGAGAAAGCTCTATTCAGCTCTACATCATATGTTTCAGATAACATACCCAAAAACTATGGCTCCAACAACTTTGTCATCACGCTCTCTATCTTTCTCACTCTCCAAACCATCATTCTTAGTCTCCATTTGGAGAGAAGCCCGCTGGTGCTCTAAAGTGTTACACCGCTGCTTCTTGAGGATTTAAGCCATTCCTTCCTCTTCCCATACCTATATGGTACCATCGCCAACTGCTCCACAAGCCGACCTACTGACGCTGGCTATGATTCAGTTGCGCACACACATGCATACCCGCCACCATTCACTGCCTGTATGTGACTTCCACTGGAGTTCACATCTCTAAGTGCCACTGCTGCACTTCAGCAACAACTGCAGATCCGCCTGAGGTTGTCTGCCCTAGCACATCCCCTTCCCAGATATGGTCCCTGCCACGCCACTCCAGGTGTAGCAAGCAGCACAGATGGCCTCCCCACCAAGGTGAGACAGCCTCTGCTGTTTGTGGCATGTGAGTATGTGCTTGCTTTTGCTTGTGCGGATGACAGGGAACAGGGCAACAGGCAAGGGAATGGCTTCTGTGGCTGGAACAGAACATTCTGATTGGAGAGGAAAAGAAACGAAAATTATATTCCAGGTGCATATATGGGCTGTCTGGGCAACTCCAGCCTAGGTGCAAAGGTACATTCTAGCCCAATATGGGAGCATGCCAGGTCAATTGGGTCGTGGAACGTGGTAGGTTTTAATATGGCAGGGTCGAAAATGGCCCTGCATAGCCGTGTTGGGGACGACGTTCCTAGGTCAGGTGTCGATGCCATTGGTCCTGTTTTATGTGACTAGACTGGATTTTTCTTGGAACGGCTCAACAAATAAGGATTAGGGTGCGAAAAACACAAAGATGCTAATATAGACTTAAAGAGAGAGACCAAATGCCACATCAGTAAGCTTTTCCACAAGAGGAAACAATTATTTCACAGATGTTCACATTAGTAAATTTTGGAGCCTGTTTAAGCACTTGGCCACCCAATGCATTTACATCATAATGTAGTTATTTCTTTACGTGGAGACAAGCACCAGGCTCCTGTAAAAGATTGAAGCACTGAGCGCCTATGCGAGCACCAATTCAGCAAGCAAGCGCCCATGCTGCTTCGAGGTAGCTTACACATGGCATGAGAATTTAATAACTGCCCTTAGGTGTTAGGTGTCTGCTAAGAGTCCTGCGCTGTACGTGGGGCCTTACAGAGTGGGTATTAGTGAATAGTGATTACTGGAGATGCTCTACTTGGTGTCTAAAAATTTAATTAGAGCATGTCATTTATGGTATCAATAGAAAAGAAATGCATTAATTGCATCTGTAGTGTCGGTGATTGATTGAGGAGCATCATATTCATCTCCCTTTCTCCTTAATCTGTCTTAAAATTCTTACAAATGAGTAAATTTGTGGGCGGGGCAGTATAAATTATAAGTACATTTAGAATCATATTTTAAAATGCTTCCAAACTATATCAGTTTCCTAGTTACAAATGTTATGTTTGTTTTGTGAGAAACCAATGGCCAAAGTATATAACATTAAAGACAAAAAGGAAAACAAGTATGCCTCTATAAAACTGTGGAACAAACGGAGTAACTTGATCACTTTAGTTCTCCCAAATGACCCCAGCAAGAAACTATAACACAATTAAACATAATGACAGTACAGGGGGCATCACTGTTGAACAGCACATCCATTGGAAGCACAAATAGCAAGTTTTTTGCAGCACCATGATTCGCACAGCAGAAAGGGATAAGAGATATCTTAGCACAAGACAGGGGCTGACCCTGTTAAGGACATGGGCATACGCATGTACACCCGATAATTTTTGCAAAGCAATCAAAATTAGCAGGCATAATACATGCATATACATTTGTAATTAGATTAAGATCTGAATACAATTAGTATGTTAGGGTTTGGGCGCAGCGGCAGATCCAAAACCAGAGCACAGGGGGGGGGGCTAATAATAGAACAAAAGTTTTACTAGCCATACACACAAACAGAAATAATAGATCACTTCAGTACACCAATTACTAACCACTAACAGATATAGATCAAAGGGAGAAAAACATGAGAGTATGTAGCTACATAGTTCATACTTATTTCAGTCACCAAAAACATTGTCATTTTTGCCTTTCCCGGGTTATCAATACAAGTCAAGCAATTTAAGCCTCATTGCATATTACTTCTGGATATATGATTTGACTGAGTATAATATCCAATTCATCTCCAAAATAGATTGATACAGAAAAGAAATTGGCATTCACATTTCGTGACCAAACTTTAGTAAAATTTGTGTTGTGGAGAATATGTCTGAAACATAACAACAACGTGTACGTGGCTAAAGGAAGCAAGTATGCACCGAGGAAAGGGGCAGACTAGGCCTCACCCTCACTGTCCCTGTCTGTACTGAGGAAAGGGAACGGGGCAGGAGGCAGCCAGCCAGCTGCCGCGCGGGCGTCCTCCAGCGTGGGCGCGTGGGCGGCTGGGCATCTGGGCCCCCCTGGCTTTGGCCGGCGTTCGCGGCGCGCCGGCGGAGGGCGAGGGCGGCGGTCGGAGGACGTTAGGCCGGGGCGCGCCGGCGGAGGGCCGAGAGGGCGGAGGCGCGGAGCAGGCGAGCTGCGAGCAGCCGGGGTGGGTTTGGGGGGGGGTGGTGTGGGGGGGGGGGGGGGGGGGGGTGTGGGGTGGCGGCGCAGGCGAGCAGGGTTTCGCACAGCAGTAAGGGAAGACCAAGGAGCGGCGTACCTACGAATAGTATTTACCGCACGGCTTAGGACAGCAGGAAGGGAAGCGACGAAGGTGTACCTGGTGGTGCTCGTCGCCGGCGAAGGGGCCGAAGTAGGGTGGCAGCGACGGCCGACGCAGTCGGCGAAGGTGGGGGCTGAGCGCACGCTACCAGGGGTGGGTGACGGAAGGAAACAAGGCAGGGTAGGGTTTTGCTTGCAGCGTACAACAGGCAGATCTTTACTTTTTTTTTTTTTTTTTTTTTGGGCGACGACGGTACAACAGGCAGATCGGGTGCGGTACATGGGCTGCCTGAGCTATCAGCATTTTTAGAGGGAGGAGGAGGGGCATGGTTTATTTATTATTATATTATTATTGTTGTTGTTGCCATTATTATTATTATAACCATCCATTTTATTTTAAATTATAAATTTTTCGCTTTTCTATTCATACCTCAGTCATAAAATGTTTTCGCCCGGAGTTTACAACCTGATCCATTACAAGGTTGATGAAATTGCAGTCCATGAGACAATTCAAGCCACCTCCACCCTCAAAGTTTCCAACTCCACCCCGGTCGAGTTATTGATCGCCGGCTATATTCTATCTTGTACTACGCCTTTCTCTTGACACACCCTCGTGCAAGCCTTTACACGGCAGCTCGTGTGAAACATATTCATCGCACCTCCCCTCGATCTTTATCTATAAAATTGGCTCTAGATACCACTTATTAGAGTGCACCTCCCGATGGCCTCCCGTTTCAGATCTAAATGGATCTACTAGGAGAAGCGAGATTCGAATGCGGAAGCATAATCATCTATAGAAGAAGATTGTTGGAAAAGGCTTGCTTTTGGGTCCAGGTTTAGGTCCGAATCGTCTCCGAAGCTGTTGGAGTTAGTCTTAGAGGGAGGAGGAATCATGGTTTATTATTATATTATTATTGTTGTTATTGCCATTATTATTATTATAACCATCTATTTTATTTTAAATTATAAGTGTTTTTGCTTTTCTATAGGTATTCATACCTCAATCATAAAATGTTTTTCGCTATGGAGTTTACAACCCAATCCATTACAAGGTTGATGAAATCTCCATCAGACAATTCAATAGCCTCAAAGTTTCCAACTCCTCTTAGGACCGAGTTGTTGATTTCAAGTATTCTATCTTGTGCCACGTCTTTCTCTTCACAATTCTAAGCCTTACACTAAACTGAAACATATTCATCTCACCTCCCACGATCTTTATCTATGAAATTGGCTCTAGATACCACTTGTTAGAGTGCACGATTAGTTTCAGACCTAAATGGATCTACTAACCGACGAATGCGGAAGCATAATCATCTATAGAAGAAGATACGCAAACGAGTTTAGGGTTTAGGTCTAACGAGGTTCAACGATGTGTCTAATCCTCGAGACATGCATGACTACGTGTCCTCCCCATAAACAACAGATATAGGATCCGACGATTGGACCTCTCATCACCCAAACCAACCAAAGTTTCTCATGGTTACAATAAAGATAGCCTCATATTTATGGTCTCTTAGGACACAGAGTTGGATTTCAAGTTTATTCTAGCCTCTAATACAATTCAAGTTCTAGCGTAACTAAACTTATATACATATTTAAACATATGTAACACATATTTTAATCCATGGCACTAGCAAATATCATGTACTAGCAAATATCATGTACCTATAAATTTGGAACGAACCAAGTACATAAGAAATAAGAGCTGGAAGGAAAAAAATGCATTTAGCTAGGGGAACGATCATCAAACAAGCCGTTAACATGAAGGTACGATGTTTTCCTATAGACAAAAGTTAATCCACTCTTGCAAAAATCTCGAACATGTAAATCTGTCGAATAATAATTCTGAGTACAATAATCTAGGGAGCAGTACGAAAATGTGAAAACGTCATGGCACCTCTATCCGTTGCGTTCCAGAGTCGACCAGCCGTGGAAAGATTTTCAATTCCAAAGTTATGTGAATTCTTTTATTCGGAAATTAATAGTCTCATCACTCAGCCATTGTTTAAAGAAGAAGAAAAGAAAAGACGTGGCAACTCATCAGCGAGCGAGGCAATGATAATCTGGAAGCAAAACAGCATCACCAACATCTTTGTTACATTGATCGAGCCTATCACGCCACTGATGACCAAGCTTTCTGAGTCTGAACGGACAAGAAAACGAAGCATCAGCATCGTACTCACTGTCCAGTGTCTAAGCTATCGGTTAGCGCATCAGTTTCAGTCTTTCATTCATTCAGAGCTCCATTGCGAGTCAAAGGCTAGGCATCACTAGCAGCTTCTAGCATCATCCAAGACTTATGCACCCGCCAAACACGTGCTACAAACTGAGCAAGTTCCCGCTTCTCTCTGCGGTCCGTCGTCACCAACTCACCATGGATGGATTGACGATGCGTGCAACGCATTCAAATCTGTTCCTAGCTAATTCAAAGACATGCCTAATTCAAATCTGTTCCTAGCTAGATTGGCGATGAAACTGGAGTCTTGGCCCCTAGATGGATGCAGCTAGCAGCGGCAATATGAACCTCCTGGTGGCCTCGCCGAGCTAGCGGTTCCTCTGGCGCTTGGCGGCGCCATTGGCGGTCGGGAAGCAGCGGACGGCGCTGTCCGGGGAGCAGATGTCCGGCACGAAGGCGGTGCTGTCGGGCGCGCCGTGCTGCCAGTGGAGTCCGGAGGCCGTCGGCGGGGAGGGCAGCGCCGGCACCGACCACTGGATCTCCGGCACCTGGCCGAACAGCTCGTTGGCGTCCCGGTCCTCCGACGACGAGCGGTAGTACGGGGAGCCACCCGCGCTGCCCCCGAGCTTCCCGCTGTCCGCCTGCCGACACGAACACATCAGAATGTCAGATTAATGGCAGCAAACACAACTAACAATAATCCTAATAATCGAGGATCAACAAAAATACTACTTTTACTAGCATCTCACTCCTAGATCGCTACAGTAATCCGTAGATAATCACTAGAATCGGCGATCCAAAAACAGAGCTTTAATTTAATTTGCGTTGACCTTGGAGGTGCCGCTCTCGCCGAAGCAGAATCCGCCGTTGAAGTCGCTAACGCCGCGGAAGAACTCGCCCAGGGGCCAATCCATGACCCCGCCGGCGACGCGGCCCTGCCCAGCGCCGAACGCCGGCGCCCGCGGGCTCCGCTTCGGCGTGGCCCTGCTCGCGGCCTCCGCGAGGCGCGGGGGGCAGGGGAGCCGAACTCCTCCTCCACGGTCGACCAGTCCGCGAGGCTCCCGGTAGCGCCGGCGTTTGCGGCCCAGCTGAAGTCGCTCTCGCTGTACAGCGGCGGGGCCGGGGCCGGGGCCGGGTCGCTCTTCGCCGGCGGTGGGGGAGGCGACGCCTCTGGCTGCTCGCGGGAGGGCTCCTCCAGCTCCAGCTCCTGCCCGACCTGGACGCCGGTTAGCAGGAACCGGCGGTGCGCCGAGACGAAGGCGTTGGCGGTGTGCACGGCGACGTCGCAGCTCCGGCACAGCAGCGCGCGGTCCTCGAGGCAGAAGAAGTAGGCGTCGCACTCCTGAACCGCGGTGGCGGCGAGGATAACTAACCGGTCAGTCATCAGTGAAGCCAAGTCCAAAGATACTCTCCTTTTGATACTATACGTAGAAGACAAACAAGAATGAGCACGCACGCACGCACGCACCTGGCATATGTCGCACTTGGGCGGCGACACGGCGGCGGCGGCGGCGGCGCGCTTTGGCCGCCGGGGGTGAGGAGGGGCAGGCGCTGGTGTTTGCCTGCCAATCGGTTGGCGGCGTGGACCTCTCGGTCGCAGCGCGAGCAGAGTGCGGCGTCGTCGGCGCAGCAGAGGACGCTCGCCTCCGCCGCCTCGCAGGCACTGCACAGCACCTTCATGAACTCCGCCGCCGCCGCAGCCGCAGCCGCCGGAGGCTAGCTGGTCCTCTAACGCGCGCCAACAAGGTTGGGGGAACAGGAAGGAGCGCGAGAGCTGCGCTGGGAATCGAATAGAATACCAATTCCAATTCCAATGGCGCGTGAGGAGGGCGGAGAGGGGGTTGTGGTGGTGGGCGAGCGGCATGGGGGTGGCGGTGTGCTATTATGGTGGCGCGCGGCGTGGGGAGGAATGGGAATGGAATGGATTCGTGGCGTGGGCGCGGTGGAGGGGACGAAGCGGGCGACGTCGCCGGCTCCTGTTCGACGAGGCGTCGAGGCCTCGTGGCCGCACAAATCCAGCCACCGTCGAAATCGCCACTTTTATTCCATCGTGCTTACCGACTAGTGACGAGTGTACCAATGATAACGAGGAGATAGATTGACGGTGCCACTGCATCATCGGAACAAGTTTTATGTGGTCGGCTTGGTTTCTCAAATAAAGGAGCTCGCCTGGACTGATCTCACCTCGCTTGAATGGACGTCACCTAGCCAACAATATTTTTTCTCTCTCACACCAAATCGCTTATTTTGACTTCAGCTTATAAATCAAGTTTTTATCTAGTTTTAATTAAAAAAAAGCTTATTCTTATTACTTAAAACCTATATCAGCTAATCAAATCGGGACTGAACTCTCGAGTAGTTTCTTGTCCAATTCATGTAAATCTGAATAAATATATATTTATAATCCCTGTCGAAGTGAAAAATCAAGAGAGGTACCTGTTATAATCATCAGTGAACAGAGTAGTGATTGACAAGTTGGCAACTAATCCTTACCAACTTGTTATTAATGATAGAAACATATAAATAATAATATGAAAAAAATAAAGTTATAAGTTATATATTTACTTGTAAATATTTGTGAGAAAAGGTGTCAAGAGTTTAATTTAATTCACTAGTTTAATAAGGTTGTCATATTATTACTAATATTAAATTATATTATGCATGAATAGTCATTATAAAATAAATTGTAGCTTTTAGTTTTTATAGATGGGATAAAACATAAATAAACATATACTATTCATATCTTCGTTTTCTATGAATGTATAACACACGGTCATGTTTATTAGTAGACTGCAAATTAAAAAAATGACTTGTTGCATGATCATGTGATACTGAACTTATGTAATCTTGAAGTACGCCTAGAGAAAAACTACATGGTCTTTAACACTTGAACCCAATGTCTTAGCCTTTATGCATGTTGTGGGCTTCGACACTTAAACACAAGGTTTGATGGTAATTGGATATCATAGAACACTATGATAATCTAAGGGGGGTATTTGGAACTGTTCTGCTCCACGTTTTTCAACTCCGCTCAAATTTTTTTAGCCAAACAGTTTCACCTTTATACACGCAGATCCGGAAAAAAATGGTTGAATTGTGAGAGCGCCTCACAAAATCTAGGTTTTTTGTGGAACTGCTTACGGTGGAATTTGTGGAGTAGTCCCAAACATCCTCCTATTAGGATGAGTTTTGACATCCTACATGGCCCACTTGTGGGCCCTTCTTATTTAGTTTGTATTTATCACCGATGTGAGACAGCCACATCAGCTGCCTTCTGGTGCTTCCTCTCTATTATCTCAGGCCAAAAAAAAGTCGCTGCAAATCATAATCACTCCTCTAGCTAATAGTAACTGCCATAATTTCTTTTTGGGACAAAAGCAGCAACCCCATAGTTACCTTGAGATCCCTCTTTTGCTTTCACCAAATCTCTTTTGATAGCAATGGTGCGGAGCAGGCGCAGGGAAAAAGGTGGTTGACAAGGCTTAACAACTGACAGATGTCATGCCATGTGGTGGTAAGTGGTAACTAACAAACCACGAGCAGTAAACAAGAACTCAAATTTATGATTTGACATGTGGGAAATTTGTGATTTGACATGTGGGAAATTTGTGATTTGACATGTGGGGGACAGACGTGAGCCATGAGGGTATACATAGGTTGGGACCAAGTTCTGGGTTGGGCCATGTCAAACCGATTGAATGTCGATTCATTGTTGTAGTTCATTTTGTTAGCATCACGTGATGCATTGTTCTTTCTGTTTCAGATTATGGATTACTCTAGTTTTAACTAATATTTTTTACAAACAAAGCATGCATAGCTCTATAAAGTCTATTTTATTTCAAAAGAACTCGTTTCTAGAAAAAACGAAATGTGTATCTATCATATCCAAAAACAGCACTATTTATTTCCTCTAGGATAATATAGGACTATTTATTTTAAAGATGAGGAAGAGCTCATTGACATATCCACTTTGCTTTCTTGGACGTTTCTATCATCTACAGCATCCGATATTTGGTTCTTTTTTTTATTATTTTTTAGTAGTTGAATTGTGGCAGCCAAGTGATGCTGAGCGGTCCAACCATTGCAACAGAGTGGTCCTGGACTCCTGGTTCGTTGTATCCTGCCTCCAAGCTCGGAGGAAATCGACTCCACGATGCTGCCCCGGTGGGTGTTGTGGTTCTGAGCAGGGGCCATTTCCACCGCTTGGCAACCCAATAGGGGCTCTCTCATCAATAATGCTATGCTTCATCTTCATTCCCCTTCTATTCTTTTTTTGGGAGGGAGAGTCAGTGGTGTACTGACTTTTTTGGCAATCAGAATTACATGAGTATTGCCCTAGATACACTAGTACTATTTGGACACTCAGGTGTCTCCCTGTTTCCTGGTCTTCCATGATTTTGTTATTAGGATAGTTTTAATGAGAGATTCTTCAGAGTTTTATTTACATCTAATAAGCTTCTACAAAAGTGTGTTTGCTGATGTGACAATAATTTTTAAAAAAAGAAAAAAGTAAGTTTTATAGAGATGAAACTCTATTGACATGATTATCAACTTTCTATAAGTCATAAGATGCTTATGAAAATATAGAATGAATTTTCCTTGTTTTATTTCAATATATATGTTATGACAGTTTTGAAAACAACTATGAACCTCCGTTCTAAGTTATAATACACTTTGACTTTTATAGATACAATGTTTCTACTATATATCTTAGACATAGTGTGTCCATCTAAATTTATATAAAAATATAATTAAGGGTCAACTTAAAACAACAATAAAGGAAGGAATTGGATATTTTCAGCTGATATATACTGAAATAAGTGCAGTGAAGATGACGAAACGACGAACAGGATCGATTGAATTTAAATTTGCATACTGGGTTCACTTTAGTAAGAATAATGTCACTATGTCAGCATAGTGGAGTCATATGCATGATGCATAATGACCTTGTAAAAACAGAGTGAGTGCATCAGTGGGGTCACGTGAGCTGCGGCCACGGAGAAGGATCCACCGCAGTGGGAGCACGAGAGGGCAGACCAGCGCAAGCGTGTCCGTCTTGGCGTTTAAACACGCGCCGGATCGTTAGTGGCCAATTGGCCAAGTGTTCTGTAGACAACTAACGCATTGCTTCTGAACAGCCAATACTCTGTACGTGTTCCCATCAACTTGGACAGAAACAACGGCATAAATAAATGGATCTAGTTCTTTTTTTTGCTATAAGTAGAGATCTCAAGAACCAGAAAGGTGTTCCTTAATATTGACTCGCCTGAGATAGGATCATCAATATCTATCAACTTAAGCCTGTTTGAAGTCAACATATCTTAAATCTAACTAAATTTATAAATGACAAGGAGCAGATATAAAACATTTTTTATAATAAATTTAATGACACTTAAACGGTGTCATAAATTTTGGTAAGTTTTTATACCAACTTGATTAAATTTAAGATAGTTTAACTTTAAAACAAAAATTAATGCTCTTCATGGGACAAAGCAATGCACTAGCCAAATCATTTGGATCTTATTGGAACCCAGGAATTACATAGGAATTGTCTAGGAATTAAGGCCTATTTGGAACTCAGGAGTTTCACAGATAGAGACTTCATAGAAATTAGCTAGTTCAATTTTATACGAAAAACATAGAAATATGAAAAAAATTCTCACCTTTCAAATAGGCCCCGGTCCAATTTCACATGAAAACATAGGGGCAAAATTGTTTTCCAAATATATTTTTAGTATTGGCATATTTTTTAGGGATCCATCCATGTGATTTAAACACCTTGTCTTCCACAGATATTTACGTTGTCACATCTTTATGGATATTTGACCCAAATACTCATTCTATCCTCTAGCTTGTCTTTTTTTACCTCTTGATTGAACTTCTCTCCCATTACCCCAAGAATATGCACATTTGCTTTATATCTAGCTCTGGTTCAAGCATAAATGCTTTTTGGCTGTATAATATTGTACATCCCAAGTCACTAGAATTGCTCACGGCTTTGGCCTGCTGAATAATGCTGCAGTAACTTACATTAAAGGGATGCGACTGAGCCTCTAGCTGAGTTGGTTAAATGGCTCTAGTACAAATCCTCAGGCCCTAGGTTCGAGTCCCTGAAAGAGAAAATTCTAGGTTGCGGTTAAATATATAGGGAGCTCTGCTCCATAGTCTTCCTTGAAGAAAACATACATTCAAGGGATCCGTTAGTTTTTAGAGACCACCGTTTTGTGCAAGCAGACATGCTTTGGGTTGCATCTGATTTGTCTCTATTTATGACTTATCATGGTTATACAACCAAGATCCCTTTGCATTGTGTGGATTCTTGGTTGTATAATGCAAACCTTGAACACAGAAAGAAGATTGTGTTGTTTGGCTTCTATGTTTTTTAGCTAAACTTGTATCCTGAGATGTAATTGATTTGGAAGGAAGATTGTGTTGTTCGACTTTGGAAGACAAACTTTGGTTTGTATCCGAGTAAATTTTGTTCCTTCCTTTTTAGCCGATGACTTAGTGGTGATTAGCTTATCTGCATTGGTCTTACCAAAATATTTACAAGATTGCTCTAGTTAAGACCACACAAAAGACAAAAGCAAATACCGGGAAAGAGTCACTCCAGTCAATGACAAAGAAAATAAGCATACTTCAACTGATCAATAGAGCTAGATATTCCAAGCTATGGGAGATATTTTCCATGTTATCTATTGCTAACATTACCATAATAACATGTTCCATAATGATTGGTTGAACCCAACATGTTAGTTTGGCCTTGATAACTGTTCATTAGCATATATATAAAATTGTTTTGTTGTCGACGCATGAGAATACATTGGTGCATGTTGGATGTTACTAGTGGCATTAAAACCCTAAGTATGCATAGTTGACATTGGATCTTGAGCATAATATCAATAATTATAGTTGCACGATGAAGACCACTAGATGGAATCAACTAGTGCAACATGTCTATGATCATTATGACTAGCAACACTTGCATAAGAATTCATGGTATACTTGCAAAGTTATTATTATAAATCATGAAATATATTTGCATGATATACCTTGGGCGTGGCGTAGTAATATTGTGACATAGTAGCTTGATACGCCTCCATGCTCATCAATAGATCTTGAATCATCTGGCTTATTCCTTTGTTAATACTTTCCCTTTTGCAATGGTGATAATAGCAGTAGCACATAGCACAACAACAACAAGAAGCAAGATTACAAGTGATCTATAATATATGCAATTAGCCCTTTGGCCAGCTGCAACCGTGATGGTGAACAATAGATAGATATAGATCAATTAAGAAATTGGGTAGGGCATATTAAATTCAGCTATATGGTGAAACAAAACAAATCTTCCCTAGTGGAGTCATCAAAATGTGTGTTGGCACAACAAGCGGATACACACTATAACACTAGAATGTGTGAATCGTAGATCAGTGAACCCTCAGCAAAAATGTGTGCACCAAACAATCAGATCATGGTAGATTTGAGCACACTAGACAAACCACTGCAGCACTAGAGTGCATACATCGTACGGTGAACCCTCGAGAAAAATGCCTGTCGAGGCTATTGCATCTGGGGTTGTTTTAAGTAAATATCCCGCTTACGTGACCAGCGAGTAGTTTGCAAGCAAATTAGTAAAGACCATTGATGCTCTCATCCAGAGGAACCTTGTCAGGGTGTAGATGTCGCTAGTTTAACGTAGGTCGGCTAACAAGCCTAGGACACTGTCTACTGCCGTGGAGCTCTGCATATATAGAAGATTAACAATGGATTTTTTGAAAAGGGAATATCACATTATGGAACTTATACGAGATTAATTAAGCATGCAGAAGATAGAATCCAGAGTTATTGAATGAGTAAATTGCTTTCCTACCATGGAAAGCTGCTGTGGATCAACTCAGTTCTCTCCGCCATGCCGACCTTTTACATGTGCACTCTCATGCTACCTCCTGGAATTATTCACCAAATTGACAGATACAAAAAGCACTGTCTGTGGAGTTATGGGGATATCAACAAAAAGGGCACCTGTATCTCTGCTTGGGAGTCTGCCTGTAGACCGAAAGACCAAGGGGGTCTAGGTATCATTGACCTCGCAACCCAGAACAAGGCTTTGATTCTAAAGTTCCTGGACAAATTCTACTTGGGATCATCTCTATAGAAATAGCAACACCCCTCCCCACGCTAGATCACCTACTGGATCCTTCTGGTGGAAGGATGTAATGAAACTGCAAGTTGATTTCAGAAAACTTGTTGTGTGAACCCCAAGAGCAGGACAGTCTATGCTTCTTTGGTTAGACTACTGGGGAAACTTTTGCCTTAAAGATCAATTCCTAGGCTGTTTTCTTTTGCTAAGAAGAAGACCTGTTCAGTAAAATTCTTTATGGAAAAAGATGAAAGTCATATCTTTAGTTTGCCTTTATCCCCTGATGCTGCTCTTGAACTGGATAACCTTCAGAACTTCCTGCTATCCTTTGACTGGGACCCTTCAAACTTTGATTGCTGGAAATACATCTGGAACAACTCGAGCACCTTCTGCCCCAAACAAGCTTAGAAGTCAATGCAAGGCACAGTGGAAACTTCTCCCCTATTCTCTTAGATGTGGGCTGGTGAAAATCTTGACAAACATAAATTCTTCTTTTGGCTTCTTTTAAAAGATAGACTGAACACCAGAAATGCACTGAGAAGGAAACGCATCTCCCAAGCTTTTCATGTGCCATTTGCAACACCAACTCAAAAAGACCATACTTCATTTGTTTTTGCCTGCCCCTTTGCTCAATCCTGCTTGTCATCTATTGGTATTCAGTGGAATCTCTAAATTCCTCACCTTGACATGATCATTGAATCTAGAATTGCCTTCGGTAGCAACATTTTCAGAGAAATGATGATGACTGCCTGCTGGACTATTTGGATTTCTAGGAATGTGTTGATCTTTGATAACAAAGCTTGTAATGTAATTTCCTGGAAACATAGATTGAAGGAGTTTGGCCTAGTTTGCACTGGGGCCAAAAGTAGCCGTGCTGGCCTCTTCAGTAGTTGGTTAGAGAATAGCCTTCAGCTTGAACTTTTTTCTTTTGAGCTTTGCAAGCTCCTCTTTGCACCGCTTGTGCACTTGTATTATTCCCTTTAAACATTTTCTTTTAATGAAAAAATAGGTGGGGGGGGTTTCCCCACTGATCCCTCAAAGCAACTTGGATCACAAAGCATTTAGTACGGGTACGGTACAGGAACATGTTTTTGCATATACCGTGGCAAGCTTGATCCGGTGCCAAGTGGTGCGGCACAGGAACGCAGAAACGATGGACGATGGAAATTGGGAAACTGAGGACGACGAAAGGGAGCGGGCGTACAGCTTCTTATCGTTGTAATAAATTCGACCCGGCCGGTATGGTCCTGAATTTGATCGTATCAGTGGGACTGCTGGGAGCGTATCCAAACCATATCCAACCATATGGGCACCGAAAATGACGCACGTATATATAGGCTAGTGGTACTAGGTCAGAACTAGAACAGGGGACCATGTATCTGTATGTACTACGTATATTATACTACAATATATAGCAACGCAGTAGTTACATGTCACTTGAGGACGCCACACACCACAAAAGCACTATATATTCCCGGATTTGCCGGACCTAGCGCTGGCATAGTTGGCATGAACGAGATAGATAGTATCCCCACCCGTCAAGATTGAAAGCTACTTCGTCTCCTCCTTAGGACATGCTAGAGCTCCTCGTGCATGCATATAAAGAATTATGGTTTCATGGCTCCTTGAGAGATATTTCGCTCGAGATATGTATGTGTGTTTACATGCAAAAAAAGATATTTTTGGTACCTCTCATGGCCACACCGGCGTCTAAGAGCATCTGCAACTGTATGAAAACATTATTCCAAATTTTGGTTTTTGTAACATTTTTAGTCTATTAGCTAATAATAAAAAGGTAAAATTTTAGTCCATCTTTTTTCGTCCATCCATTTTTTTCGTCCATCATCTCCTAACTAATTTCATCGATAGAGTTTGTCTCTCTTCACGTCTATCTTTATATATGACATATATGTATGACATTGGAATATGACTAGGACTATTTGCTATTCCAAATACAAGATGTCCAAATAGGAGTACGTCCTGAAATAATCAGAATATGATTAGAAATACTATTTACTATTCTAAATACAAGATGTTCCGATCAGATTTCTTTTATGTTTGTTTTGAAAACTTGGCACTGCACGTATTTAAATTAGTTTCCGTTTCTTTTTTTCTGTCTGGTCAACCTCAATTCTTTTTATCTCTCCGTTTTTCTATAGGTAAGCCATCACGTTTTCTTTTTTCCCTCATGCTACTGTTCCAGTGTTGTCCAATTGTTGCCGTGTGCCCGTGTCCGATTAGGACAACTAATACGCCTCGAACTTCAAAGGAAACGGACATGCACACATTGTTAATTACTGTCTACGAGTCCAAATAGGAGTACATCCGCTGCTTTCATTTTGCTGAAGAACGTGCATCAAATCAATCCAGAGAAAAACGGAGCCGTAATGGATAAAAGCAGCAAAAGAGAAATAAAGTAGTTGCCACGGACATCGCACTCGGTACTAGGTGATGGAGGCACGCAGCCAGGCAAGCCGCCCCATGCCGGACAGGGCTATTTAGCCCAACCAAGAACAACATGGAAAGAAGAGATTTCAGTAGAAAAAAAAATGAAATCATACGGGACTAGATTCGAAAGCAGAGAGATGTCTAGAAAGATTGACGAACTCGATGCGTCGCAGCCGAACTCACTCGCAATAGGTCTCCACTGTCACAGATTGCCGGGCCTCCATGGCCGGTGAACCAGCTGGTTCACGAGCCGCCTGCATATGCTGCTACTTAGATTGGATGGGAACCCTCCACGGCCGTTGGCCAGCCTTACCAACCCCGCAGACAGCGATGTGAAAGGCAAAAGAGCGGCAAGCGCGGACGGTTAGAAGCAAACAAATCTAACTTTTGGTCCGTCATATGGGGATAAGGTTGATACCATTTTTATAGAGATACCCTCAACCTTTCTATATACTACATTAGATTTTTTATAGTATTGATTAATTACATGTCAATGGCTTTTGAAACACACACAATGTAATGTTTATATAACGTACTAATTCATTTATATAGCGTACTAATTCACTGGTGCTCCCAATGGATTACTTGATTTTTAATTGATATTATCATTATAATTGGAAGTGCAAAGTCTGCAAGCGAGTCCTTGCGCTATGTCAATTTGCAATGATTATTTAATTAGCAAAAACATATTGAGTCAAAATTTTATATAGCATTTTGCAGCTAGCACGTAAGAGTGCAATGGAAACATAATGGTATATAAATATAGCTTTCAAGAGAAAATAACATAAGTTTAGGACTATAGTTTTCTTCCCATATAAGAACTTTTGGTAGGCTAATATTAAAGAGTGAAGAATTTCTTGCAACTCTTTTTTTTTACTTTCCCAACTACACTTCTTTCTTCCGGTCTTTCTACTTTGTAATTTTTTCTTTGTATCATATATCTGATTCGGACTCATGACCCGTGTTTGTGTTATACAAGTTAGAATAATTTGTATCCATTAATAATACAAAATCTGGTTCAAACGCATATTAAGTTCCATACTAAATGGGCATAAATATACATCTAAAGTTGATACGAAGTCTAAATTCCCTAAATTCCACATGTATTAGGACCCATGGCAACGCATGGGCATGTTTCCTAGTCTATACCTAATAATAAAAAGGTAAAATTTCAGTCAATTTTTTTCGTCCATCCATTTTTTTTTGTCCATCTCCCTTCAACTACCAGGCGATGAAGAGTTCCTTCTGTTTAGACTATAACCCGTGTTAGATAGCTATTGTCTAACATAATACAAAGTCTGTGTTCGAACGAATTGTTGCATATATGTGACCCACATACATGTACATCAAGAAAATTGATTGACTGATGGTTACCAACCCGGTGAAAGTAGAGACATAGACCATGTACATATGTGATATTGCTAGAGTCCGGTTTGAAATAAACCAACGAACTTGCTATTACTAGAGTCTGGTTCCAAATAAAAAACGAATAGACCAATGTTCATACAATAGTTGTAGCCGAATTAGATTAGGTTTGTGTTCTCAAAATGAAGTCCAACTCCTCTATCTCTTGGGAAACAACGATGGCTGTACATGGAGCACAGTTCATGTGCGTTTCGATTTTTGCTGTTCACGTACATCACCCTCCTATCTAAATACTTCTACTTTTTTTATTTTTCTATAAATACAAAATGTACATCACCTCCCTTTCTAATATTTATATTTTTATTTATTTTTCCATAAATATGAAACTACATCGCCCTGGTTTCTAAATACTTCTATTTTATTTTTTCCATAAATATAAATGTTATAAATAAATAAGAAATATAGTAATTAAGGGTCTTCGAGCCCTTGACTCATTTGTATAAATATGAAACGGGCATTCCATAAAAATAAATATTCTAAATAAATAATAAATATAGTCATTAAGGGTCTTCGAGCCCTCAACTCATTTCTTAACAAATAGAGGGTTTCATCATTAAGTTGTTGACACAATTTTAATTACGATAAAATCTATTATATACCTAATATCTAATAATAAAGAGGCAAAATTTCAAACTTTTTTTTTGCCCATCCAAATTTTTATCTTTCTTCCTCTAACTATCGGACAATGGAATTTCTATATATATAACACGTGCTAGGAATCTAAATAGCTCCTATCTAGCACGATACAAAGCCCTGAATCCATTTTATTTTTCTGGTTTCCATAGTCCGTATCAGTTTTTTGCTCTTTTAGTTTTCTATTTATGTATCTTTTCTGGTATTTTCGGTTTTTTCATATAAAGATAAAGAAAATATATCTAAGCTATCTATGTCCATTTATAGAAGTTTGTTTAGAATGATTCTCACATGTTAATAAATAAAACAAATTTCTAACTCAATTTAGTCACGTTAGTTCACATAAATACAGGTCATAGCGTATACTCCCTCTATCCTAAATTATGAGGCTTTCTAAGAATTTTGGAGAGTCAAAGTTTTTCAAATTTGACCAAATTTATATAATAAAATAGTAACACTTATGACATGGATGTACTTCATACATGATGTACTTCCTACATGTAACGTTGTAGGTCTTAGCGGTTCAGCTGCACGCCTCATCGTCGTTCTATTAGACACAAGCAAAACGGGTGACACGAGTGAGCAAAGCTAATGTTCCACCTACACCACGCTACTCCATCTACTACTACGACCCGTCGACTAAACTAGGTACATGCCACTGACACCAATGAAGCGGGCCAGTGACGAGGTGGACGACGCTGGCGGACGAGGTTGATGCTAGCTGCAGCTATACTGCGACCGTGGCTCCATGTACATGGCCCACCACCGTTTGACAATGACAAGGCAGACGGCAAGGCAAGCGAGCTACCCGTTGCGCCATGCCAACTTTATCTGCACTGACAAGGGCATGCCGCTTGACACTGACGTGAGGGATGATGTAGGCAGGTAAAGCTCATGGTCTAGCGGCGCAACTCCAACTAACGGGCTGACAAGGCTTCTACTTTGATGACTTCTACCTATATCAAACTCTTTAGCGTATCCCGAAGAGGTGGCTGAGGATGTCAAGACGGTTCGACGACACCATCTCCATGGTTGTGTAACCACCACTACATGTCATTCAATACCGACAAGACGAATGGTGTGGGCAGGCGTAGCAAATGTGCTAGCTACACTGTATGTCTGTATCGGCCCATGGATGCCGACAGGCCATAGATCACGCCGAATTGCCATCTACACTTACACAAACACACATGTATTTAGATGACGACCATCACAGCATAATTGGAGGTACTCTATGAGCCTTTGAAGGTGTAATTAAAGTGGGAGCTTTATTTTCGAGGCTCTAGGAACTAGAAGACCATATTGCATCATAAAAAAAGAAGACCGTGTTGCCCAAGCCAAATTGGTGCCAATAGGCTATACTTTTTTAAAATATAAATAAAAGAATCTCTTGTCTTTGTTTCTTTTTTTTATAATTTAGTACATTAGCATGCCCATGCTATTTTCTATGCATAAAGATATCCTTCTCCTTTTGTGTGATTTTTTCCAAATAGGCACGTAGTTTGATCCAAAGAAGAATTTAAACATATGATGCAATCTCAAACACTGTTAGAGTGCACTTTCAAGATAAATGAAAATGCACAAACAATCATTTGATAAATATCAAAGCATCTCGTGCTCATGTATACAAAGTTAGAGCACCACATGTTTGTTAGATAAAATTCTAAATTACAAATCATCTACACAAACTATACAACAAGTTGTATCTCCCATTGCAACGCATGGGCATATTTTCTAGTAAATACTAAAAAGAGAAAATAACCCTTTCACCAATAGTTTTCAATAATATACTTATACAATACACTCACTTAGACAATTTTTAGTTGCCACCTGTGCCACGGTAATAATGCCACTATTGCTACCGCCAGCCGCCCCACAGGCCACAACTGCGCACCACGCCCTCTTCCGGGCCTCCCTCACCTAATAACTCACACTAATTACCCCTAAGATATAATCTTCATTATGTGCTTTAACTCTTAGTATTCTCATATATAAAAAATACTTCCTCCATCCTAAATTATAAGATATTTGATTTTTTTGTAACTTAAGTTTGACCACTTGTCTTATTTAAAAATTTTGTATAATTATAGTAAATTTAAGTCATTCTTAAAGAAATTTTATTGATAAAACAAGTTATGACAAAAAGTGACATTTTTCAAAATTTTTTTGAATAAGATGAGTAGTCAAACTTGGTGTGAAAAAAAGTTAAACGTCTTATAAATTGGGATAGAGGAAGTAGTAGCCAAATATTCAATTTTGGGGAGCCAAAAGCAAGGAATAACACGTGACTATTTTTTAGATAATGAGATAGACAATTAGTAGGAGTCCTGTTTGTACCAAAATTTTCAAATCAGATTATGCAAAAATAGAAAGCAAGTCTCTTTAAGTTGCTCTTAGGTTCACTCGAATTATACAAGAGTTTCACAGGAATTGGTTCATTTTCATAGGAAAAAAAAACCCAGGAAACAAGGAATGATATTCCAACAGAACAAGCACAAAAAGGGTCCTAATGATTCTGTTTTAATTTAGTCCAGAATCGTCCTGATGATTCTGGTTTCTGCATATAACTACTACTACTAATAACTAATCTGCTCAATTGATTAGCGCTCTTTTTTTGCAAAACTGAAGTTAAGCAATGAAGCAATGTCAACAATATAATACCAATCTTTATCAATTTTCAAAAGGAAAAGAAAAGGAGAGGAACAGTTAGCTAGTGGGTCTGGTCTAGAGCTTTATTTGCCCACCCCCTGCTTTTAGCTCTGGCTCCACCATTGACTAGTGGTAGGAGATTCAATTCTAGTGAACCTCCACACTACCGGAATCCGGCTCTTTGCCGAGTGTCAAATGTTTTGCCGAGTGTTTTTTTTTTGGGCACTCGGGCAAAGAGCTCTTTTTTAGAGTGCCAAAGGAAAAACACTCGGCAAAAAAAAAACTTTCGGTAAAGAGGCTTCTTTGCCGAGTGCCGGAAAAAACACTTCGGCAAAGAGCTCTTTGCCCGGTGCTTTTTTGGCACTCGGCAAAGAAGTCTCTTTGCCGAGTGTTATTTTTTGACACTTGGCAAAAGAAGATCTTTGCCGAGTGTTTTTTTTTTGCACTCGGCAAAGACACATTTCGTAGTATATTTTGGAGCAAAGAAATTAATTTAAATAAAAAATTTTCAACTACAAAATTGTATAACTTTTCCAGATCTACAACTTTTATTTTGGCCATTTCTTAATTTAATAAAGTAAAATTAAATCTATTCACAAATCTTACATATCTCTCTTGTAGTTTACGATACTACAAGACATATATAAGATTTGTAAAACATGTTTCTACCATTATGTCGAATGATTAAATGACTAAAATGAAAGATGTAGGTCTTGAGAAATTATACAACTTTGTAGTTGAATATTTTTTAATTTAAATTAATTTTACTAACGAAAAAGTACGCTCATATTTCTCAAATTTGAAATTTGAATTTTTGAAAGTATCTCAGATGGAAAAACACTCAAAATAAAAGTTATAGATCTTGAAAAGTTATGAAACTTTGTAGTTTGCAATTTTTCATTTGAATTCATCTTGTCATGCGAAACTGCATCTCGAATCCGCTCAAATTTGAAATTCGAATTTTATAAACGACCTCGGATGGAGAAACTCCTTAAATAAAAATTGTAGATCTCGAAAAGTTATGAAACTTTGTAGTTGACAAGTTTTTTATTTGAATTCGTTTAGAGCCTTAAACAAGTAATTTTCACTCGATTTTATATAATATTTTTAGGAAACTAAAACGGAATATAGACACATGTGAGTGTGTAGTGCAGTGGTAGGGGGGGAGGTGCCGAGGGGGAGAGGTCATGAGTTCAATCCCGTTGGACACATAGTTTCAAAAAATGCCGAAAAAAAATCCACCGGACAGAGATGGATGGGCGGGCCTGGGGGGGGCCCTCCCCGATTAAATTTTTTTTTTTTACTATTATTTTCGGTTTTTTTCATTTTGATCTTTGCCGAGTGTCGGGCACTCGGCAAAGGCTTTGCCGAGTGCCCGATATTTGGCACTCGGCAAAGAAACCTTTGCCGAGTGCGCTTTGCCGAGTGCGGCACTCGGCAAAGCCTTTGCCGAGTGCATTTGGGGCTTTGCCGAGTGCCCCGTGCACTCGGCAAAGCAGCTGTTTCCCGCAGTGCCAGGCGGCGATGACAACAGTGGTCGGGGCAAGAACTAGCGCCGGAGAAAAAAAAAGTTAGACACCATGATAGAGAGCAGCAGCCATCTACATATCTTTGTGGGTGGTTGCCACCATTTTTCCAACCATGGATCGATTAGGAGTTATGATAGAGAGTTATTGAAAGAAGTTTTTTTCCCCATTTTGCTAGAAAATCAAGATTAGAAGTGCTTTTACCAAACTGTTGATTGTTGCAAATGATCTATGATAGACCTGCTAGTGATCCATCGATTCTAAAAACCACACAATGATTCTTTTCACTCTAGTATGCAATCTAGAGGTACAGTGACTAGAAAATAGTTTCATCTTTCTTTTTTCTTTGGAAAAAGAACTTAGGAGAGCATGACTGAAAGCCTCGAAGAATAAAGTGAGATAGATCTTAGCCCGTTAAAGGTCATCTGACTAGTGACCAACTTGCTATAAGCCAAAAGGAGGTCAAGGGTAGAAACATCGGGGTGAGCGTTTCTCACAAGCCAGGCTACTTTGCATCTTCCCATCACCTATTCGCCTTATGTTGCCGCCTGCAATGTCGTGTGTCATTGACAAGTACTTGGGCACTCGTATAGTCAAGAAATGTCGGTTGTTGAGATATGTTGAGATGCCAACCAGGGAGCTCCCTACTACCTCGTAGTCTAAGGAGGGTTATAAGTCTTCCTAAGTGGCGTTATAGACTGCTCCCTTCGTCCCTAAATAACTAACATTCTTGCTTCTCAACAATTAACTTTGACTAATTCTAGATTTAAAAATACTAAGATTAAAAAATATTAATCTTTACGGTATACAATTTATATAGTTAAATCATTAAATTATAATAAATTTATTTAGAGATAAAAATGTTGTCTGGATTTTCTAGAAATATAGTCAAACTTACGACACGTAACTATAAAAACGACAGTTATTTAGGGATAAAGGGTTATTATCTGATAGAATAGAATGACATCTTACCTGTAGTAAATTTCTAAGTAACTTATACATCAAGTAGATGATGAGTCGGTGTGACTACACACTGCAGACTCAGAGCAACTTCCCAACTTTTCTTGTAGCTAGTGGGTCAGGAATGTCCTTTGTGACGATCACTAGTACAATATTTTTATTGGTGACGGTTAAAAAAGATTAAGCATGACGGGTTTTCAACCGTCACTAAGTAAAGATCACGGTAAATCACCAATTAACCATAGAGGTCGGGCCAACCACCATGGTAAATGTTATATAGAAAACCAAGATTAACTATGGCGGTCGTTTTAAGGCAACCGCCACGATAAATATTGTATAGAAAACCAAAAAATCCCCAAAAATATTGTGACTTTGAGAAATCAAACCCACGGCCAAATGCTCAAACTTTGAAGTTCTACCACTACACCATTTAGTCATTTATGTCTATATGTAATACGTTGTCTTTTTATATCAATATTTCAGAACCTTATAATGGATATTTTAGCTAGTAAATGAACTCAAATGAAAAAACTTTTAACTAAAATATTTTTTAAATCTTTTCAAGTGTTATAACTTTGGTATAGAATGTTGAAAAATTAAAAAAAATTAAGTTTTAAAACATGCGAACTTCAAATACATATTTAAAATTCTAGAATACTTTAAATAAAAAACTTGTCAATATCAAGGATGTAGCTTAGATCGGCCATTGAAACTTTGGTACTAACTATGTGAACTTTTGGGATCATTTAGGAAATAAAAAATTAAATTTCAAAATTAATAAAAAATTAAATTTCAAAATTTATAACTTTCAAACACACATTTGAGACTCTAAACATCTTCGAACTAAAAATTTTTTAACTACAAAGTTATAAAGTTTACTTGACGACTGTAACTTTTGTATGGACCATGTTAACATTCAAGATCATTTGATAATTCTAAATTTCAAATTTCAAAATCTGCGCACTTAACCCTAAATAGTTTCAATTTAAAAATGTTTCAACTACAATTTTGACATAAAATTTGTCTTTATTAGATTTTATATAAAAAAAAATTATGAATTATTTTACTGTTTGTAACCATTAATCGTAGCGGTTTACCGTGGACGTTGCCTTAAGGTGACCACCACGGTTAATCAATTTACCGTGGCGGTTATTATTGACCGTCACGGTAAATAAAAACATCCGCTATGGTAAATGTAAAGATTTTACGTGACAGTTGAATTTTATGATTGCTACAGTTAATAAAATGTCACCACTTTGCAAAATTATTTTTGTACTAGTGGATTCTTACGGGTCGTTTCCACGGGACGTTCCCATGTAAATATGACGTCCACGCGCTAGTTTCATGCGCATATCTAATGGGGAGACACGCATGATGGATGAAAGTTGGTAACCCATTCTCTTTTGCTCCTCGATGCTTCTAGAAAGTACTCCATCCATTCCAAATTATAAGTCATTCTAAGAATCTTGGAGAAACAAAAATTTTTACCAAAATTATAAAGAGAAGTACAAAGATTTACGACATCAAATAGGTATACTATGAAAATATAACTAATGAAGAATCGAATGATACTTAATTTATATTATAAATGTTACTATCTTATTATATAAATTTGGTTAAAGTTAGAAAACTTAGAATAACTTATAATTTGGGATGGAGGGAGTATTGTCAATTTTGGATGAAAGGAGTATTGTGGTAGATAGCAACCCCATGATAGCTTGTTCTGGTTTGGTGTGTTCTCATTTCGGATTGGCTAAGCAATTTTTTATCCACACATTTATCCAAGTTGCGACCAAGTCAATAAGGTGATGGGTCATGGTTGCTTGATCGTTGTTGTTTCTCGGTGGAAACAAATGCAGATTAATTGCTGCTAACTATCCAGAGCAGGTGTTGGTTTATAGCATCAACCGAAGACAGGACGGTTGTCCTGCTGTTTCTCCCCCCCTACCCGTCGACCCCCAGGGCCGTATTTATAGGTACGGGAGCTCCCTCCCCGGGGAGTTCCGTTTTTGCCCTTCTGGCTTTGTCTGCCTGACCGCTCCTCTCGGCCCTACCATATCTAGAGGGCACGTAGGACATTTCACAGTCCCCCGATCACCTGCCCCGTCCCGCTGTCATGGTGGGCCCTGCTCCTGCTGAGCTGCGCTTTGGATAGGCAGATGCCATTTGCGAACGTCATTTCGATAAGGCGAATGTAGATTCGCGTTATCGAACATACTCTCGCAACCTCTGCACGGCAGGTGGGTTGTCGGTCGGTTTCTCTGCGTTTTCGATGGGCGAAGACCCTTTCGGCGGCTAGCCGAGAGGATCCTCGCATAGCGACAGGGTGCCGACCCGCGCGATCCTACGGTTTTGATGGTGTTTCCGATGGACGAGGGCCCTTTCGCGGTGCCGAAAGGACCCTCGGAGGTGGTGGGGCGCCAAACCGTGCACTCCTCCCCCAACACTAGCCCCTTGGGGGGACGGGGCTGGGCGACCTGTCCCCCAGCCCGTTCGTCCCAGTATCACGCCGAAACTGTGAGTGGGTCTTTTCGCTGGGGCGACAACTATTCGGCAAAAGGCTCCCTCCGAGTGAATCTTCGCGAAAAGGAAAAAAAAGGGGGACGCCCGTTCCTTAAGCGTAGGTTCTACTCCTTTCTATTGGTTTTTTGGCGTGTTTTTCGATGTTTGGTGACGTGTCGTTCAATGTGGTGACGCCGTTTCGGCTTCCCGCCATCCCGCGCGCGCTTGCGGGCGCCTGTTCTATCTTTGGCGCCTATAAAAGGCGCGCCTTGCCCATCCGAGGCAGCGTCACTTTCATTCCAGTGTTGCGCGGTTGAGCTGAGCCAGCGTCACCGGTCTCGCCAATTGTGTTCGCTGAGCTCTTCGCCTCCTCTGGTTTTCTCCTTTTCTGGTGAGTTTCGCCCATCTTTCTTCGCTATTCATTCATTTATTTTTAATCTGCTTTCGCATTCTTAGCCGCGGTGTGTATTTTTATGATGTATATATATTTTTAATTGGATATTCGCTCTTGTTAGTTCGCGCTAGTTGTCTCGGTTGCTCCTTTTCTCTCGTTTATAAATGGCGAGCTCGGGCAGTAGTGTGTCGGATGAAAGCGGGCGAAGCCAGTCCTGTTTGGGCAGTTCGGGCACTGGGACCAGCTCGTCGTCTGGCTCGTCTTCGCGTGGTGATTCTGCTGGGCCTACGTTGTCAGTCCATGAGGCTGGGTCAGTTCGCGAGGCTGGGTCTGTTCGCGAGGCTGGGTCTGTTCGCGAGGGTGGTCTCGAAGAGACCCGGCCTGCGGAGGACGAGGATGTGGAGGTTGTTATTCTTGATGAGGAAGCTGGTGAGGAAGGCGAGTCCACCCATGGCGAAATCATTCCTCATTTATCACTTGGGGCGTTCGCGAGTAACGGAAACTGTCTTGGACGAGCTCGTGGTTGAAGGGCTGATGAGTGCGCACGTTCGCGAAGCATGCCGTGCACCGGGAAGTGAAGTGGTTCCTAGGCCCGAGCCATATGAGGCCATCATTTTCAAGGACTACTTGACAGCCGGCCTTCGCTTTCCATGCGAACAATTTCTTTCTTGCCAGTGCTACGGTTTGACATTCAGATTCATCACCGACGCCAAATGCTTTCGCCGACGGCGGGAGTGTTCGCTGCTGCCATGAAAATGATGGGGGCTGAACTCGATGTGAACGTGTTCGCCCAGTATTACGAGGCACAACTTTTCGAGAAGAAAATCCGTGGTGGCCGATTAGAGTTCGGATCTTACAACTTCGTCCCACAGAAGAGTCGGGGCACAGTGACAATAGTGCCCGCCTATCGCAACAAGTGGCCCGATTAGCAGAATTCTTGGTTTTACCTTCGCGTTTGCTCTGATGACGAGGCGGTTGAAGCTATGGAGAATGGTTTGAGTAAAGCTAGTGTTCTTGTTTCAGAGCTGACCCCCATGCGAGGGGTTAGATTGGCTGAGGTTTTTCCTGGCGGAAATGCGGCTGCCTTTGCTTCAGAAGCCTTCATATTGACTTCGCGGCGGCAAATTAGCCGTGATCTAGTTGAGGAATGGATTGCATCAGACTAGTGGCCTCTGAAGTTGGGCACAGAGTTTTTTGAGTTCGTCGATAAGGGAGGATACCGGGGTCCTGTCTTGCAATGTTCGCGGCCGAGATATTACGACTGCGACTTCGACTTTGTTCGCTATCTTTGAAGGCCAGGCATTTATATCTTGGGGCCGTATAATTCTAAGGAGCACCACCGGCGAAGGCAGCGTGGTCTCCACGGAGTTCATCGGTTGAACCGCGTTTTTCGACGCTATGAGGGTCTATTATGGAGATCGTATTGATCCCGCCCCGTAACTTTGTTTGGGGCGTCTGCCCCAACCATTCGCGGCCGAGCCGGGCGCGCGGGCCGTGGGCTGAAAGAAGGGACGGCCCGCCGCCCTAGAGTCGGCCAAGCGGAAAGTGGCGCCGTCAACGAGCCTCTGCGGATGTCCGAATTGGCCGCGAGTTGGCGCGGCCGCTTGGTCGCCGCAAGCCAAAAAGTCGTTCGGGCAAGACCCGAACTCATGGAACTATTTCACTTTCTTCGGTAGAGTTATTTTTTTCTTCCATTTTTCGGGCGTCTGCTGATTTTCATTATTTGTGCCTTCTGGCTAACAAGCATGAGACTATTTCAGGCAAGCGAGGATCCGGGAGCGATGGGGAGCCGC